>JAPTMU010000060.1:179552-187052 GCA_028583405.1 Pogonophryne albipinna | reverse complement strand
CAGTAAAAGCTCCGTAAAGGTACGTGTTGTGATGTCTGTGTTTGCTTTCCCTGTTGCGAGATCAGATCGCTTAGATACTATACTTAAATAATCTGTGGAGCCTCAGCTTTAATCGGATATATTGTATGTGCAGTTTCGATAAGTAATAAGGGTATCTTTATTTTGAATTCTGTGCTAAAGTGCGTTAGCATTTAAAAAAAAAAAAGAATAAAACCGCACGTCCCTGCGGTGTGAATACCGCGCATGCGCATACCGCGGTTATCGCCATGACACGGTATATCGTTAAGCCCTAGTGTGTGTGTGTACTCACATGGCGGTGGACTCCTCTGCATGGTGCCCAGGAGGACGCACCACAGCGAAGCCGTTCTGCAGGAACAGGAAGCTCAGGTGAGACATTAGTATTGCAGTGCTTGGAGTCATGTAGTAGAGTAGTACTGTGTGTCACCTTGAGCTCCCCAGCCGCCACTCTGAAGGCGAGCTCGATGACGGATCCAACAGCCATCCTGACAGCTGCTGAGGAGTGCATCTCATTCCAGACCGTATCACTGTCCACCTGAGGGGGGGGGGGGGCACACTTCAATACCCTTTGAAGGACTCCTATCATGCTATCTTTAGGCATATATCACAGGTCTCAGATATATACAAAAACATGTCTCTGAAGTGTCCTGCTCCAAACCCCAAACAGATCCTTGTAGCCCCCCCCCCTCTCTTCCAGCTGTTCCTAAGGACATGTCTCTGAAGTGTCCTGCTCCAAACCCCAAACAGGTCCTTGTAGCCCCCCCCCTCTCTTCCAGCTGTTACTAAGGACATGTCTCTGAAGTGTCCTGCTCCAAACCCCAAACAGATCCTTGTAGCCCCCCCTCTCTCTTCCAGCTGTTACTAAGGACATGTCTCTGAAGTGTCCTGCTCCAAACCCCAAACAGATCCTTGTAGCCCCCCCTCTCTCTTCCAGCTGTTACTAAGGACATGTCTCTGAAGTGTCCTGCTCCAAACCCCAAACAGATCCTTGTAGCCCCCCCCTCTCTTCCAGCTGTTACTAAGGACATGTCTCTGAAGTGTCCTGCTCCAAACCCCAAACAGATCCTTGTAGCCCCCCCCCTCTCTTCCAGCTGTTACTAAGGACATGTCTCTGAAGTGTCCTGCTCCAAACCCCAAACAGATCCTTGTAGCCCCCCCCCCTCTCTTCCAGCTGTTCCTAAGGACATGTCTCTGAAGTGTCCTGCTCCAAACCCCAAACAGGTCCTTGTAGCCCCCCCCCTCTCTTCCAGCTGTTACTAAGGACATGTCTCTGAAGTGTCCTGCTCCAAACCCCAAACAGATCCTTGTAGCCCCCCCTCTCTCTTCCAGCTGTTACTAAGGACATGTCTCTGAAGTGTCCTGCTCCAAACCCCAAACAGATCCTTGTAGCCCCCCCTCTCTCTTCCAGCTGTTACTAAGGACATGTCTCTGAAGTGTCCTGCTCCAAACCCCAAACAGATCCTTGTAGCCCCCCCCTCTCTTCCAGCTGTTACTAAGGACATGTCTCTGAAGTGTCCTGCTCCAAACCCCAAACAGATCCTTGTAGCCCCCCCCCTCTCTTCCAGCTGTTACTAAGGACATGTCTCTGAAGTGTCCTGCTCCAAACCCCAAACAGGTCCTCGTAGCCCCCCCCCCTCTCTTCCAGCTGTTCCTAAAGAGCTGTCTCTGAAGTGTCGTGCTCCAAACCCCAAACAGGTCCTTGTAGCCCCCCCCCCCCCCCCCCTCTCCTCCAGCTGTTCCTAAAGAGCTGACTCTGGGTCAGTAGCTTCAGAGAGAGAGTAGATCTCATCAGGAGAACTCAGCAGAAACTCAGCTAAATGCTGCCGTGATGAAACTCCACATCATGTTCCAAACCACATCAAGGATCCTCTCTGAAACAGGATGGAGCTCAAAGTCTTTCTCTCTCTCAGGTTTACCACAAGGTGACTTCCTTTTGATTTCCTGCTTCTTCACACACACTCTCTCCAGTACAGGTTAGCTCTTAGAGTGTTAGCATGCTAATGTAAACACAGACCATATTATGTCCACTTACTTTAGTTCCCTGACACACCGGAGACACATATTTATGTATAAAAGACATCGAAAAGTGCAGTTTGCATGATAGGAGACCTTTAAAACCTTTGAATGTATTACAGTATTCGGTTCAAACCAACTATTAAAAGTAAAGGGGGTTTTAAAATATATAAGACAGGCAAAGGTTTGACGTAAAGAGCCTTGTTCAAGTCTTTACAGGTTGGTATTTGTACCATGCTCTACTGGGAGAAACCATACAACTATATACTGTGTTCCGACATTCAACCCCCCCGTATAATCAATAATGGACTCTTCCATAAACAAGTTTTACAGCCATTGTGAAGATTCGGCTGTAAATGGTTTGTACAAGAAGTCCTACTATTACGGGGGTTTCTTTTTAAATGATCCTTACCCCGATGCCCCCACAGGGAAGAACAGCGTACATCTTCTGGCTGATTGGACCTGAAACAACCAATCAGAGCGCAGGAAGCAGAGTTACAGGGTTATAACGTATTGACTGGACCAAATCTCAGTAAGCACAATGTTTGATAAAGGTAATATATAGTTAAATATGTGAAGGTAGTAGAGTGTGTGTGTGTGTGTGTGTGTGTGTGTGTGTGTGTGTGTGTGTGTGTGTGTGTGTGTGTCTCACCCAGCAGCTTCTTGTGGTCCAGCTTGTGTCGGTTCAGAGGACTGGTCCCGTACAGCAGGGTGTGAAACTCTGAGTGAACACACTGGATCTCATCCAGAGACGCCTTACGACCCCGAATCCTCTGCGCACGCGTGCACACACACACACACACACACACACACACACACACACACACACACACACACACACACACACACACACACACACACACACACACACACACACACACACACACACACACACACATACACACACACACATATACAGAGAGAGAGACGCACACACACACACACACACACACACACACACACACACACACACACACACACACACACACACACACACACACACACACACACACACACACACACACACACACACACACACACACACACACACACACACACACACACACACACACACACACACACACACAGTTTGCATAAGAAGAGAAACAATGGAGCTGACCAGAATATTTGTTGACATAAATCGTGTTTTAGCTCACTGATGTCAGTGTGTGTGTGTGTGTGTGTGTGTGTGTGTGTGTGTGTGTGTGTGTGTGTGTGTGTGTACCTCACTGCGTCCCAGCAGTCCTGTCTCCTGTAATCTGCTCCAGATGCTCTGAACTCTCCCAGCATGCTCTGGGTGAATGTGAGCGTTCCCACACACACACTGATGCTTCAACATCAGGCTGTCGTACACCAGACCTGAACACACAGTATAAAAACATAAATACATAAATAAGGAGAAGTACTTTAGGATATTTCTCACACAGTTATTTTCTCCAGCCCGGCACCAGCTGCCGATAAAGACCGCTGTAGTAACAAGCACTCACCACCAGAGGGCAGCAGCTACAAGTGAAGTGTGTGAGAGGTGCAGGAAATGAAATTAACAATGACTGAGAACCTGCAGCATTCACACACACACACACACACACACACACACACACACACACACACACACACACACACACACACACACACACACACACACACACACACACACACACACACACACACACACACACACACACACACACACACACACACACACACACACACACACACACACACACACACACACACACAGTCAGTACGATACAGGTGTAATCTGACGTTGTTATCTGGTTCTTAGCCCTGTATCGGCTCTCGCTAAATGTGATTATATCCTTTGTATTTCAGCCACATTACATGGCGCTTTGACCCAGTGACTTACATACACTCTATACTGTGGACAATCCCTAAATACAGGTCAAAGTTCCTCTAACGGAGATACCTGTGGTGTTAAATAGCCTGTGAGGATGTTTAGCTCGTGGTCATTTAGAGGATATATTCACTAAAAGATCTGTTTTCCTGAAATACAGACCTTTGTTTGTTCACCATGTGAAGCGGCCTTGGGTCCCTTGAAAGGCGCTATACAAATGTAATCTATTATTATTACTATAAATATACTGTTTTTTAAAGTTCATTTCCACTGTGCATCTCCCAAATGAACACGTTACATCAGCTGTTCTTCACAGAGACACAGAGCCTGCTGATTGGCTGTCTCTCTCACAGGTGAACGTACCGGTGGTGAACAGGTGTTTGATGGGAGCAGCCGGGGCGGCAGGCGATGACTGAGCTCGACCCAGAGGTCTGTGGGAGAACCCCCCCATCTGCTGCAAGGCCTGCTGGGAAATAAAGAGAGGGGGGGGGGGGGGGGGTCAGGAGGAGACACTCAACATTAGGGTTGGGTATCGTTTGAATTTCCACGATTCTGATTCCGATTCTACTTTTCAATTCCGGTTCTTAACGGTTCTCAATTCCGGTTCTTTGAGGCAGGGTAACAAAATGATACACGCTTCTTCCACCAACAAGATTACATTTATTGGAGAAACTTTTACACAGGTTAGTTTACAGTAATATTCACATGAATCAGTCTGTTTATATTCACTGCTATGTAACTGTAACCTGAACCACTGAAGCTGCAACAGTCCAACTTTTAAAAACAGTTCTTGTTGAGAGAAACCAGCAGATCTGCCTCTCAGGCAAACCGGGAAGAAATGTTTGAACATTTTAAAGCAAAATGCTTCAATCTGGTGGACTTTGAGCAGAATGACTAGAGACTAGATCTAGGGGGTACAACTCTAAACACCCATATGACAAAGATCGGTTTACATTTTAATAATCAAATAAGTATGTGAGCATAACCAGTAACCCATAGCCAATAACAAATACATGTAACGTGTTTTATTTTTGTTGTTCATTCATATCTTATTTTACTATTTTATTTTTGCACATTTTTTTATCTGCAGTTTAAAACGATATGTCTGGTTTACTGTCCTATAGTTTACATTGGAATGATTTCAAACCTGTTTTATCCCAATCATTATAAAGGAGAGCCTTGGAAATATGTGTTTACATGAATTGTGATCAAAACGTTTGAACTTAGACTAAAGTGAACTATCTAAACCCTCAGAGTCCTTTACCTCACTGAGCTGTAGTTATCAGCCTCAGTCTGACTGGAGAGGACTCTCCTCCACATCATTGGAGAAACATCTTCTTCTTCCGTTAGAGCAGCTAGCACCAGATGCTAATAACAACAGCGCCGGTACCGGGCGGTGCACCCTCGCTCTCTCCCTTTCTCCCTCGCTCACTCACTTTGGCTGTGAGCTGCGGGCGCCAGATAAGCCAACATCCCCCATTTTCATCACTTACAGCGCCCATCGTACAGGGCGAATGAAACGTGTAACCGGGGTGAAAAGGGTGTTACATTTACTTAATTATGAATGTTGTTACATCAAGGCCGAACATTAGGATCAGCACCAACGGTCAAAAATGTTTGTTTTCCCTCCCAGAGCTGTCAGCGCAGCGCCTCCACAGATCTGGCGCCCTAGGCGAACATCTATAACGCCAGTGCGACGGGCCGGCCCTGGTCTCAGGTTACGCTGTAGGAAGTGTAGGTACAACGCTACATGTCCCGCCCCGCCGCAGTCATACAGTCGGCTACGGAGAGCGGCGAGAAACATTTCCTCAGGCATCGAAAAGCAGAACCGAAATTCACATTTCTAAATGATGCCGTTGGAATCGATGAAATGTTAGAACCCTACTCAACATCCTGAAGGTAGGAATATATATGATAAATATAACATTTGAACTTCCTCCAAGAATCCTGGACTGTGTGCCCTGAAACTTCCTCAGTCTGCACACACACACACTCACTCTCACACACACACTCACTTTCTGTCACACACACTCACTTTCTGTCACACACACACACACACACACACACACACACACACACACACACACACACACACACACACACACACACACACACACACACACACACACACACACACACACACACACACACACACACACACACACACACACACACACACACACACACACACACACACACACACACACACACACACAGTGTAGCGTCTATATATAGGAGTGTTGCTGTGCTCCCTGCTGAAATCTGTGACTCATCATGTGTGGGTGGACTCTCACACACACATCACGATTCACAGACGTACAGGAACACACACACAGTCCAGCGGTTGAGTCACCAGCTGCTGATGTCACTACAGCGTCAGCAGAGTGTGTGTTCTCTATTAGAGTCTGAACTGTGTGTCTGCTGAAAGTCAAATAAATCAACATATAGTGTGTGTGTGTGTGTGTGTGTGTGTGTGTGTGTGTGTGTGTGTGTGTGTGTCTAGCTGTCACTCAGTGTTGTTCAGTTTTATATCTAACCCCCCACCCTTCTCTCTGTTCCTGTAAAATGTCAGAGCTTTTTCTCTCGATGACTCATCCTGAACCTGCGCTTATAAAAAAAAAATCATTCATTAAAAAATGTTCAGACGGATCCATTCACCCACAATGTGTGTGTGTGTGTGTGTGTGTGTGTGTGTGTGTGTGTGTGTGTGTGTGTGTGTGTGTGTGTGTGTGTGTGTCATTCGGTTTGGAAGACATCATGTACCTTTAAAATGTGCAATACAGCCTTAATATCTAAGTAAAACTAATACACCTTACCGTGGTAGAGAGGTTTGTGTGCCCTGATGAACCTGGGGGCTGTGTTGTCTGGAACCTTGTGTTCCTGGTAGGGTCTCCCATGGCAAATTGGTCTCAGGCAAGGGGCCAGACTAAGATTGGTTCAAAAGACTTCAAAAGACCTCATGAAAGACGGCACAGGAAGTGAGGATACCCGGCCACGGAGCCCGGCCGGGCACAGCCCGAAAAGGCAACGTGGGCAACACCTCCGCTTCTCCGTCCCGCGGGCCCACCACCTACGGGAAACAGCGATGGGGTCGGGTGCGCTGCCAGAAGGGTGGCAGTGAAAGCAGAGGGTCTCGACGGACCAGACCCGGGCGACAGAAGCTGGCTTTGGGGACGTGGAACGTCACCTCTCTGGGGGGGAAGGAGCCGGAGCTTGTGCGGGAGGTGGAGCGTTACCAGTTGGATCTGGTTGGGCTCGCCTCTACGCACAGCGTCGGCCCTGGAACCTTACTTCTGGATAGGGGTTGGACTCTATTCTTCTCCGGAGTTGCTCAAGGTGTGGGGATACTCACAAGTCCCCGGTTGGGTGCTTCGTTGTTGGAGTTTACCCCAGTGGACGAGAGGGTCGCCTCCCTACGCCTGCGGGTTATGGGGGGGATAACTCTGACTGTTGTGTGTGCTTATGCACCCAACAGCAGTTCAGAGTATACGGCCTTCTTGGAGACCCTGGAAAGAGTCCTGTATGGGGCTCCTGAAGGGGACTCTTTAATCTTGCTGCGAGACTTCAACGCACATGTGGGCAATGATGGAGACACTTGGAGGGGCGTGATTGGG
>JAPTMU010000060.1:127052-174552 GCA_028583405.1 Pogonophryne albipinna | reverse complement strand
AATCATAGGGGTGAAGACATCCAGGACACACTGGAGAGTATTTCATAAGAATGACAACAATAAATCTACTTTTTCCCGTAATATAATTATTATTTGAATTAAATGCATTTTATCTGACCTTAAAAAAAATATGAAACACTGAATATTTCCTTACTGTGTGTGTGTGTGTGTGTGTGTGTGTGTGTGTATGTGTGTGTGTGTGTGTGTGTGTGTGTGTGTGTGTGTGTGTGTGTGTGTGTGTGTGTGTGTGTGTGTGTGTGTGTGTGTGTGTGTGCTAGCTCTTCCCTGGTAAGTCAGACTCACACACACATTTATAAACACAAAACACTCCTCCTCCACATTATCCTGCGTCAAACTTAAACTTAACTTTAAATGGCAAGTGACAAACACACACAAACTCACATCTATCTTATTGCAAAGACTAGAGCACTTAGTTGGCATACAGGGAACTGCTTTAGGCTGGTTTAGGTCCTATCTATCTGAACGCTCTCAGTTTCTACGTGTCAATGATGAATCTTCCACGCAAACCAAAGTTAGCCATGGAGTGCCACAGGGCTCAGTGCTCGGACCTATTTTGTTCACATTGTATATGCTTCCGTTAGGCAATATTATAAGGAATCATTCTGTAAACTTTCATTGTTATGCGGATGATACTCAACTATATTTATCAATCAAGCCTGATGAAATTAATCATCTAAATAAAATTCAAGACTGCCTCAAGGACTTAAAAACGTGGATGACCTTAAATGTTAAACACGACCAAAACTGAAGTTATTGTACTTGGCCCGAAGAATCTACGAAACAAATGATCTAAAGATATACTAACTATGGATGGCATTAATTTGGCCTCCAGTGAGACTGTAAGGAATCTTGGTGTTATATTTGATCAGGATTTATCCTTTAACGCCCACATAAAATCAATTTCAAGGACCACCTACTTCCATCTACGTAACATTGCAAAAATCAGGCATATCTTGCCTCAAAACGATGCAGAGAAACTAGTCCATGCATTTGTTACTTCAAGGCTGGATTATTGTAACTCTTTATTATCAGGGTGTACCAAGAAGTCAGTCAAGTGGCTTCAGCTGATTCAAAATGCTGCAGCTCGTGTACTAACCAGAGTTAGGAAAAGGGACCACATTACTCCTGTTCTGGCTGCCTTACACTGGCTCCCTATAGAACACAGGATAGAATTTAAAATTCTTCTTCTCGCCTACAAAGCCCTTAATGGGCAGGCGCCATCTTACCTTAAAGAACTCATTATACCCTACTGTCCTACTAGGGCATTGCGTTCCAAGAATGCAGGGTTGTTGGTTGTTCCTAGAGTCTCTAAAAGTACAATGGGAGCCAGAGCCTTTTCTTATCAAGCTCCACATTTGTGGAATCAGCTTCCAGTTTGTGTTCGGGCGGCAGACACCCTATCCGTTTTTAAGAGTGCGCTTAAGACCTTCCTTTTTGATAAAGCTTATAGTTAGGGCTGATTAGATTCAGCCCCTAGTTTTGCTGATATAGGCTTAGTTTGTCGGGGGACATCTTACTTCTTCCTTCTCTCTGTCTATACCTGTGTACTCTCATGTTCCGATTAACCCAGCTTCCCCAAATTTCTTTCTTTTTGGTGTCTATATACGCCTGGGATCCAGGAGTCATGGATGACTCCTGCGGTCCTGTGTCCTGCATCGCGAGCCCTTGGATCTTCGAGTCGTGGCTGTGGTCCTGGATCATAGGTCCTGGATGGATATCCTCGTGGATTCATCTTCCTATTATACACACATGCATTTCCAAACATTTGGACTACCTATGTTGCAAATGTATTATCTTTTCAATTTACACACGGCATCTATTGCACGTCTGTCCGTCCTGGGAGAGGGATCCCTCCTCTGTTGCTCTCCCTGAGGTTTCTCCCATTTTTCCCTTTAAACTGTGGGTTTTCTTAGGAAGTTTTTCCTTGTACGATGTGAGGGTCTAAGGACAGAGGGTCTAAGGACAGGAGGGTCTAGAGGGTAGAGGGTCTAGACAGAGGGTCTAAGGACAGAGGGTGTCGTATTGTCATACTGATATTTTGTACAAACTGTGAAGTCCACTGAGACAAATGTAACATTTGTGATATTGGGCTATATAAATAAACAATGATTGATTGATTGATTGACACAAACTCACACACACAAACTCACACACAAACACACACACACAAACACACACACACAAACTCACACACACACGCTCACACACACAAACTCACACACAAACACACACACAAACACACACACAAACTCACACACAAACACACACACAAACACACACAAACTCACACACAAACACACACACAAACACACACACACAAACACACACACACAAACTCACACACACACGCTCACACACACAAACTCACACACAAACACACACACAAACACACACACACAAACTCACACACAAACTCACACACAAACACTCACACACAAACTCACACACACATGCTCACACACACAAACTCACACACACAAACTCACACACACAAACTCACACACAAACTCACACACAAACACACACACAAACTCACACTCAAACTCACACACACGCTCACACACACACGCTCACACAGACAAAAACACACACGCTCACACACACACGCTCACACACACAAACTCACACACACAAACTCACACACACAAACTCACACACAAACTCACACTCAAACTCACACACACAAACTCACACACACAAACTCACACACAAACACACACACACAAACTCACACACGCTCACACACACACGCTCACACACAAACTCACACACAAACAAACTCACACACGCTCACACACAAACACAAACTCACACACGCTCACACACACACGCTCACACACACAAACTCACACACACAAACTCACACTCAAACTCACACACACACGCTCACACACACAAACTCACACACACACAAACTCACACACAAACTCACACACGCTCACACACACAAACTCACACACACACGCTCACACACACAAACACACACAAACTCACACACGCTCACACACACAAACTCACACACACACGCTCACACACACAAACTCACACACAAACTCACACACAAACTCACACACAAACAAACTCACACACAAACTCACACACAAACTCACACACAAACTCACACACAAACAAACTCACACACACAAACTCACACACACACAAACAAAAACACACACACACAAACACACTCTTACCTGTCTTGCGCAGCGGGAAGTCGTCTTTGCCCTCGTAGCTGCCCAGCAGGGGGGGCAGTTTGTAGGAGGGGGGGATTCCCGGAGAGCCCTGCCCCCTACACACACGCACGCACGCACGCGCGCGCACACACACACACACACACACACACACACATACACACACACACACACGGCGGGTTAGTAAAACAGTTTCAGAACATCAGGCGAAGTGTTTTATATATACGTTTATTTAGTATAGCACTTTTCACCGAAATACAATTCACAAAGAGATGAAGAGATTAAAATGAAGACCACAGAAATACATCATACGCTGTGAATCAGAGCATGATGTAAACACGAGTCTCACTCTCCTCTGGGTGGGTGCTCACTCCCTAAATAAATCCTCACCAGCACTTGGGGGAGAAGGAGTGGTTCAGTCCGATGCCCGGCTCCTTCTTGTTGAGGAGGAACTCCTGCAGCTTCAACTTCACCTCCGTGCTCGCTATGGCACCTGCAGGAGAAGAGAGAGAGAGGGTGAGACCGGGAGGGGGTGAGACAGGGAGGGAGTGAGACAGGGAGGGAGTGAGACAGGGAGAGAGTGAGACAGGGAGGGGGTGAGACGGGAGGGGGTGAGACGGGAGGGGGTGAGACAGGGAGGGAGTGAGACAGGGAGAGAGTGAGACAGGGAGGGGGTGAGACAGGGAGGGGGTGAGACAGGGAGAGAGTGAGACAGGGAGAGGGTGAGACAGGGAGGGAGTGAGACAGGGAGGGGGTGAGACAGGGAGAGGGTGAGACAGGGAGGGAGTGAGACAGGGAGAGGGTGAGACAGGGAGAGGGTGAAACAGGGAGGGAGTGAGACAGGGAGGGAGTGAGACAGGGAGAGGGTGAGACTGGGAGGGGGTGAGACAGGGAGGGGGTGAGACAGGGAGGGGGTGAGACCGGGAGAGGGTGACACAGGGAGGGAGTGAGACAGGGAGGGGGTGAGACAGGGAGAGAGTGAGACAGGGAGGGGGTGAGACAGGGAGGGGGTGAGACAGGGAGAGAGTGAGACAGGGAGGGGATGCAGCGTACTCTCTTTCTCCTGAGCACAGAGTGTTATACTGCAGCGTACTCTCTTTGCCCTGAGCACAGAGTGTTATACTGCAGCGTACTCTCTTTGCCCTGAGCACAGAGTGTTATACTGCAGCGTACTCTCTTTGCCCTGAGCACAGAGTGTTATACTGCAGCGTACTCTCTTTGCCCTGAGCACAGAGTGTTAAACTGCAGCGTACTCTCTTTGCCCTGAGCACAGAGTGTTATACTGCAGCGTACTCTCTTTGCCCTGAGCACAGAGTGTTATACTGCAGAGTACTCTCTTTGCCCTGAGCACAGAGTGTTATACTGCAGCGTACTCTCTTTCCTTTGAGCACAGAGTGTTATACTGCAGCGTACTCTCTTTGCCCTGAGCACAGAGTGTTATACTGCAGCGTACTCTCTTTGCCCTGAGCACAGAGTGTTATACTGCAGCGTACTCTCTTTCCTCTGAGCACAGAGTGTTATACTGCAGCGTACTCTCTTTGATTTGAGCACAGAGTGTTATACTGCAGCGTACTCTCTTTGCCCTGAGCACAGAGTGTTATACTGCAGCGTACTCTCTTTGCTTTGAGCACAGAGTGTTATACTGCAGAGTACTCTCTTTGCCCTGAGCACAGAGTGTTATACTGCAGCGTACTCTCTTTCCCCTTCTCCTTGTTCCTCAGCAGCAGCAGCTGCTGATCCAGTCGATGTTTCTCTTGCTCTTCGTGTCTTTGTTGGTCCATTTGCCTCTTCTGCTCCAACTCCTGCTGCCTCTTCGCTGCTAGAAGCTCCTGCTGTTGCTGACACACACACACACGCACACGCACACACACGCACGCACACACACACACACACGCACACACACATGCACGCACACACACACACGCACAACACACACACGCGCACACACACAACACACGCACGTGCACACACACAACACACACACACGCACGTGCGCACACACACGCACACACACACACACACACACACAGTTAGCTATCACAACACAAGTTAGCAGAGTCAGGGTTTTTCATTAATGAACTGTTTTAATGTGACTGTTGAAACTCAGGTCAGAGTCCACGACTTCTGGCTCTATCTGTTTGAACGTTGCAGACCGATATATATATAAAGAATAAATGAGAAATCTCTACAAAAGACAAATACACTATAAAAACTGAAACGTATTGACATGTTGGTTATATTCATAAAGAAGGCTTCAAATGTATTCAGTATTGTATGAACATGTTTTAACTGGGGGGTGGACGTCACCTCCTCTAGGGGGGTCCGGGGGTATGCCTCCCGGGAAGAAATGTTTGAACATTTTAAAGTAAAATGCTTCAATCTGGTGCACTTTGAGCACAATTACTAGAGACCTGATCTAGAGGGTACAACTCTAAACACCCATATGAAAAAGATCAGTTCGTATTTTAATTATCAAATAAGTATGTGAACATAACCAATAACCCACAGCCAATAACAAATACATGTAGGCTAACTTATTTGATTTTCATATACATACATTCATATCTTATTTTACCTTAACATTTATTTATGCATTTTTTTTAATCTCCCGTTTTAAACGATATTTTGGGTTACTGTCCTGTAGTACACATTGGAATGATTTCAAAGCTGTTTTTATTTATCCTAATCATTATAAAGGAGTGCCTTGGAAATATTTGTTTACATAAATTGTGACCAAACTGTTTGAGACTAAAGTGAACAATCTAAACACTCAGAGTCCTTTACCTCACTGAGCTGAGGTGCTCATGTTAGGACTCATAACGCTGACTGGTGTCATGTTAGGACTCATAACGCAGACTCGTGTCATGTCAGGACTCATAACGCAGACTCGTGTCATGTCAGGATTCATAACGCTGACTGGTGTCATGTTAGGACTCATAACGCTGACTGGTGTCATGTTAGGACTCATAACGCTGACTCGTGTCATGTCAGGACTCATAACGCTGACTGGTGTCATGTTAGGACTCATAACGCAGACTCGTGTCATGTCAGGACTCATAACGCTGACTCGTGTCATGTCAGCACTCATAACGCAGACTCGTGTCATGTCAGGACTCATAACGCTGACTGGTGTCATGTTAGGACTCATAACGCAGACTCGTGTCATGTCAGGACTCATAACGCTGACTCGTGTCATGTCAGGACTCATAACGCTGACTGGTGTCATGTTAGGACTCATAACGCAGACTCGTGTCATGTCAGGACTCATAACGCAGACTCGTGTCATGTCAGGACTCATAACGCTGACTGGTGTCATGTTAGGACTCATAACGCAGACTCGTGTCATGTCAGGACTCATAACGCTGACTCGTGTCATGTCAGCACTCATAACGCAGACTCGTGTCATGTCAGGACTCATAACGCTGACTGGTGTCATGTTAGGACTCATAACGCTGACTGGTGTCATGTCAGGACTCATAACGCTGACTGGTGTCATGTTAGGACTCATAACGCTGACTCGTGTCATGTTAGGACTCATAACGCTGACTCGTGTCATGTCAGGACTCATAACGCTGACTCGTGTCATGTCAGGACTCATAACGCTGACTCGTGTCATGTCAGGACTCATAACGCTGACTCGTGTCATGTCAGGACTCATAACGCTGACTCGTGTCATGTCAGGACTCATAACGCAGACTGGTGTCATGTTAGGACTCATAACGCTGACTGGTGTCATGTCAGGACTCATAACGCTGACTCGTGTCATGTCAGGACTCATAACGCTGACTCGTGTCATGTCAGGACTCATAACGCAGACTCGTGTCATGTCAGGACTCATAACGCAGACTCGTGTCTTGTCAGGACTCATAACGCAGACTCGTGTCATGTCAGGACTCATAACGCAGACTCGTGTCATGTCAGGACTCATAACGCTGACTGGTGTCATGTTAGGACTCATAACGCTGACTGGTGTCATGTCAGGACTCATAACGCTGACTGGTGTCATGTCAGGACTCATAACGCTGTCTCGTGTCATGTCAGGACTCATAACGCTGACTGGTGTCATGTCAGGACTCATAACGCTGACTGGTGTCATGTCAGGACTCATAACGCTGACTCATGTCATGTTAGGACTCATAACGCTGACTGGTGTCATGTCAGGACTCATAACGCTGACTGGTGTCATGTTAGGACTCATAACGCTGACTGGTGTCATGTCAGGACTCATAACGCTGACTCGTGTCATGTCAGGACTCATAACGCAGACTCGTGTCATGTCAGGACTCATAACGCAGACTGGGGTCATGTCAGGACTCATAACGCTGACTCGTGTCATGTCAGGACTCATAACGCAGACTCGTGTCATGTCAGGACTCATAACGCAGACTCGTGTCTTGTCAGGACTCATAACGCAGACTCGTGTCATGTCAGGACTCATAACGCAGACTCGTGTCATGTCAGGACTCATAACGCTGACTCGTGTCATGTCAGGACTCATAACGCTGACTGGTGTCATGTTAGGACTCATAACGCTGACTGGTGTCATGTCAGGACTCATAACGCTGACTCGTGTCATGTCAGGACTCATAACGCTGACTGGTGTCATGTCAGGACTCATAACGCTGACTGGTGTCATGTCAGGACTCATAACGCTGACTCATGTCATGTTAGGACTCATAACGCTGACTGGTGTCATGTTAGGACTCATAACGCTGACTGGTGTCATGTCAGGACTCATAACGCAGACTGGTGTCATGTCAGGACTCATAACGCTGACTCGTGTCATGTCAGGACTCATAACGCAGACTGGTGTCATGTCAGGACTCATAACGCTGACTCGTGTCATGTCAGGACTCATAACGCAGACTGGTGTCATGTCAGGACTCATAACGCTGACTCGTGTCATGTCAGGACTCATAACGCTGACTGGTGTCATGTCAGGACTCATAACGCTGTCTCGTGTCATGTCAGGACTCATAACGCAGACTCGTGTCATGTCAGGACTCATAACGCAGACTCGAGTCATGTCAGGACTCATAACGCAGACTCGTGTCATGTCAGGACTCATAACGCAGACTCGTGTCATGTCAGGACTCATAACGCTGACTGGTGTCATGTCAGGACTCATAACGCAGACTGGTGTCATGTCAGGACTCATAACGCAGACTCGAGTCATGTCAGGACTCATAACGCTGACTGGTGTCATGTCAGGACTCATAACGCAGACTGGTGTCATGTCAGGACTCATAACGCAGACTGGTGTCATGTCAGGACTCATAACGCAGACTCGAGTCATGTCAGGACTCATAACGCTGACTCGTGTCATGTCAGGACTCATAACGCAGACTCGTGTCATGTTAGGACTCATAACGCAGACTCGTGTCATGTCAGGACTCATAACGCAGACTCCTACCTTCAGGTGCTCCTGCAGCTGCACCTCATGTTGCCTCGTCAGCACTTCGTGTTTCTTCTGGAATTCGGCGAACAGCAGCTGTTTCTGGAGCTCCTGCTGCTGTTTGAGCATCACGAGCTCCTGCTGCAGCTGCTGCTCCCTGAGGGCCGTGTCCATCCCTCCCCCGGAGAGAGACCCCCCGCGGGGCTCCGTCCTCAGATCCACCGGACCCCCCCCTCCTCCTCCTGGACCCTCACCTGGACCCCCACCTGCAGAGAATACAAGAACAAGAGGTCAAATCTTTCTCAATTCAGGAATACTCCGAATATTTGAAGAGCTCTCCGGAGCGCCTTAACCACGGCTGTTTGGCATTTGGTGTTTTTACTCATGGATCAATGGGAACCAGTCCAACATACACCCGCTAGCACAGACAAACCAGAACCAGCACTTTATATGGGACAAAAAGACCAAGAAAGTGTCACCATAAGTTCTAAAAACATGAAAGAAATAGGAAATGAAAGAATAATGCATCGGTGAGATCTGACTAAAAGTGTGCCGCTCCGGAGCGCCTTTACGCACGGCTGTCCGATCAGATAACCGCCGTTAGATTGAAAAACAACAGCAGTTAACGTTCCTCTTTAGCTAAAGTAGGGTCTCGTGTTCTATCTTTGAAGCAGTTAACATATACTACGTGGCTATGTGACCATGTAGCCTACGAGTTGCTATATGCCAGATTATTGCTCTAAACTGATCTGCAGTGCTTCGGCAGGACACTCGTACCTATCAACTGAAAACATTACTAAGACCTCCTTCACCCCAGAGACAAACTGTGCTGTCCGCAGCTTCAGGACTAAAACCGCTCATTTCTTAAAACATGTTTTCAACTTTAAAAACTGTGCTTACTAACACAAGTATACTGTGCGATATATTGCAACGTATATATATTTAAGAAGTACAATATAAGACAAGCACAAGTTTCATTTGTGGGCCATACGCCATTATACTTTTTGAATTTGCTGAAGTAAAATATATCTTCCACCTCTCCAATGCAAACATATCTTAAACCCCCCCCCCCCCTCAGTACTCACCCCCCTCTCCCCCTCCTCTCGACTCACTTCCTGTTCCTGCAGGGCTCTGCATGCCGGAGGGGGGGCTGTTCACCTCCACTACTGCAGAAACACAGAGAGAAGAAGAGTTAGCATCACCAGGCGTTAGCAGAGGCTATTCAGCACGCAATGTGTGTGTGTGTGTGTGTGTGTGTGTGTGTGTGTGTGTGTGTGTGTGTGTGTGTGTGTGTGTGTGTGTGTGTGTGTGTGTGTGTGTGTGTGTGTGTGTGTGTGAACCTCAACTCAGCTGACCCTGTGATTGGATCAGAGGTTGTGATGTCAGGGTATTCCCGTCTGACTGGCCAGAGAGGAAATTCAATTAGGAGCTGCTCGGTGTGTGTGTAGTGTGTGTAGTGTGTGTAGTGTGTGTGTAGTGCGTGTAGTGTGACCTCTGACCTCTCTGCAAACGCTGCGCTCTGATTGGTCGGCTCCAGCTCTCTGACACAGTGTTTCTAAGCTAACCAAGCAATAAGACCTACAACTAGAGAATGAGATGAATCTCACTATTCGGCAGGAAGCTGAAAACAGGAGGTAGAGTTTCATTTGAATCTTGACTTCCTGTCCCCTGGGCTGCAAGTCAATGGTTTGCTGAATGTGTGTTTGGTTAATGTTAGCTTGTTACTTCAGAAATCATAAAGGGGTGTAAGTATGTGGAGATTATCCTGCTGAACTAAACGTGTCACAGAAATACGACCTCCATGCTATAAAAGAGACTTTATTTCCGTTAGAGAGCAAATAACAGTTTAGCCGTTAGCTCAGTCTCAGGATGCTTCGAGACAAAGTTGTTAGAAAGTAGAAACTGAGGATAAATAAGGCAGTGTGTGTCAGTGTGTGTGTGTGTGTGTGTCCAGTCACATCTAAATTACCTAAACAAATATTCTGGCGTTTCGCTGTGACGCACGTGTCTCCCCTTCCACTACAACACTCACACTGTCCCTGTCCCTGTGTGTGTGTGTGTGTGTGTGTGTGTGTGTGTGTGTGTGTGTGTGTGTCTGTGTGTGTGTGTGTGTGTGTGTGTGTGTGTGGCCTAGCATTACTATACTTGTGGGGACCTAAATCTGTTTACACAGTCACGTGTGGGGACTCGCCTCCCTTATGGGGACAAAATGGAGGTCCCCATAAGGGGAGTCATTAATTTTAGGGTGAAGACTTGGTTAGGTTTAGGGTTAGGGTTAGGCATGTGTTGGTTATGGTTAAGGTTAGGATAAGTCTCCAGGAAATGCATGTAAGTCAATGTAATGTTCCCTGAAGTGATGTATACATGGTGTGTGTGTGTGTGTGTGTGTGTGTGTGAGAAACAGTCCGTTTGGCTAGAGAGCAGCATTCCACAGCAGCCAGCGTCTGACGTCAAACTGAAGACATTTATAGTCTGGTAAACACTCTCTCTCTCACACACCCACCCACACACACACACACACACACACACACACACACACACACACACACACACACACACACACACACACACACACACACACACACACACACACACACACACACACACACACACACACACACACACACACACACACACACACACACACACACACACACACACACACACACACACACACACACACACACACACACACACACTTTATATACTATTTTTTATATCAATATTTTTAACTATTTATTCCGCCGTATGATTGTATGTTGTCTGTCCTATTGCCGTGTTTTTTAGTGTTATGTATTTGTTTGTATTTTTTGCACACCGGGACAGAGTTGCACTCTGAATCTCGTTATACTCTGTGTACAATGACAATAAAAGGCTTTAACTTTTAACTTTTACACACACACACACAGTCTGACAAAGAGGCAAGACTCTGGTCCATCATGTGACTAAAACAGTAAAACGAGTTGAAGACAGACGGCTGATTATTCCTCGCTGCTAATATGCTCTAAAACAGGGGTTCCCAACCTTTTCCCCCAAGAGCCCCCCCAAATGACTCCTGTTGGAACAGGCGGTAATTAAAGTTTAAAAGTCTCAAAATGCTACAACTACTGTCACAAACTGGGTGAATGTGAAGTATTGTGATAAAGGAGGATGAAAGCGTAACTAAGGAGCACTATTGGAGTGACTTTGATGGTTGTTGGACTCAGGATTAATTCATTTGGATTCCCGCTGAATGAAGAAATGAAAGGACGGCGGAAGTGGAAACAATTCACAAAGGGATTAAACTGTTTAAAACAGATGCTCAAAGTAAGCCGGATTTTGCCGATGTGTTTATGTGGATTCAAAAGTCGTAAATAATCTACGAAATGGAGGAGACCGATCTGATCGGAGCAACTGACAAATAATCCAACTGAAGCCGGCACGGACAATGACTATGTTTTAAACATGCGCTTATCCATACAAGCCCGGTTTGGACACTTTACGGGCAGAAGAAACATTTCTATAGAAAGAATTATACATTTCTGTCTTTTATGCCTTTGTTATTCAAATTAATGAATCAATTATTTTTTATATTTTATTGTAATGTAGAGACAAGGCTTTTAGTGACAATCATGCATTGCGTTACAATTATATGTAAAAAAAAAAAAAAAAAAAAAAATTGGCCTCAAATCATCTGAGGCCTGGCGCCCCCCAAGGTTGGGAACCACTGCTCTAAAACACACGCAGGAGAGGACTCTTTAAAGTAGAGACACTACAGATGTAGCGCTTCATTTCAGACGCCGACCCGTGCGGGTCCGTGATCTGCACGGGGTGGGCCCCTGCTGAAAAGGAAAACCCCCCGCAGGACATGAAACGCCCCCTTGATAAATATATTTAATTATAATGAAACCAGCTGCAATGGATCATGGATCCACCAGGGGGAGCCGTGAAACGCTGCCACACTGGAACTCATGTGAAATAAACAGCTGATAGATCTACAGGTATCTGATATAGCGGATATTTGTTAAGATCCATATGTCACGGATAGGATCATATTCTGTGTAAATAAGAGACATGTCATCATTTACAAAACATCACCATGTTTTAATTGAACAAAATAATGTTGTTTAATTCACGTAGGTGTAAGTACAAAACCATCGCTATGTTTTTTCATCAGGAAATGCAGCCCGGCTCAAACAAACGATTTTCAATCATCATCCTCACGATCATTTAATGTATCATATGTTCGCAAATTGAAATGAATGCACTAATACATGTAGTTTAATCCACGTGAGTTTACAACAACAAAAATAATCGCTTTGTTTTTATATCACATCCGACCGGAGGAAAATGCAGCGCTCTCACTACCGATCATCCTAATCCCACGGGCAAACAATAATATGTACAGTGTCAATAGTTTTACTGTATATTAGTGTCTAATATTATGGGTGCGTTACTGCGTTACATTATGGATGGAACTGAACGCGAATCTCCCTGTGGATGTAGCTTACAGGCGAATACAGCGATGTCCTCTCACAGCACCATGGAGAAGTGAAAGTAACCAGAGAGGAGTGATGATTGGTTAACGCGGGGTAACATTTCAAGGTAAGCCAATCAGAGACAGAGTTGGGCGGGTCTTGCCTTATGGGGAAAATACACAGACACACAAACACTTGCTAACACACACACACACATGGCAACGCTCACCACCAACACACACACAACACACCACACACACCACACACACACACACACACACCACACACACACACACACACACACACACACACACACACCACACACCACACACACACACACACACCACACACACACACACACACACACACACACACACACACACACCACACACACACACACACACACACACACACACACACACACACACCACACACACACACACACACTATGGCAGATGCAAGTATCAGCGAGAGCAGCAGCGCATTTACAACTTGGAGATTATAACCACTATTTTCAATTTGTGGTGGATAAAGGACGCACAAAATATTATGGTCCAAATGTAAACTGTGTGCAGGACAGAAAGCATTGTCCACATCGAATACAGCAATGCCAATCCTGAAGCACCTAACTAATGTACATGAGGCTATACAACTAGTCGCCAAAGGACCCACCTTCTCAACCACCGGCAGTGACCAGATGGAGCAACACCATCTCTAAACAGCCAAAAAACGATTTTTTAAATCGCCACATGTCACCCAGAGTCAACTAAACAGATTGATTGCTGAAATAGTTTGTTTGTCTTCAGTGTCAGTCTGACAGTTATTATTTTATCTAATTGTTACTGCCAAAAGAGTGTAGTTCTTGTTAATTGTACACTGCCAAAAGAGTGTAGTTTTGTTTGTTAATGTGTTACACTGTGGTGGATCATGGTTCATATATACATCTATGGGTTGGGGTATTGTTCTGCACGGACATTTGAGTGAACTGCATACAAAGGCCATTCAATAGACGTTCAATATATAGTATTCGTTTATTAGTCCCCGAGGGGAAAATGGGTAGCAGCACATCACAGAGGCATTTAAAAAGTTAAGACAATACATTCTGGAAATGTTCACATCAGGCACCTTCAAGTTAAACAATACTACAGTAAACAATTAACACAGTAAATTATGTGGATTAAATCACATTTATTTCGTTAAAAATAAACGAAATATGATTTCCTCCGGAGTCGGCTTGACTCGGTTTGCATTCATAAAGAATGCACAAATGTGTTTAATCGTTAATGTCAGATGTGTACTAAGTAAATAGCCTACATTAGTTCCTGCTCAAGATTAGATTCAACTTTATTGTTATTGCACAGATTACAGGTACTGAGACAACGAAATGCAGTTTAGCTTCTAACCAGGTGCAACAAGCAGGAAGTGAAAAGTAATGTACACAATCTACAGAATAAAATAGAATGAATTGAATGATGTATAAACAGTTCACCAGCCCCAACCCCCCATGTTTCCTATGCTGTTGGGAACTCTTTGTTTAAAACTAATTGGCCATCGGAATGTGTGGAGTCACATTCCACAGCTCCCCCCCCCCCCCCCTGATCCCCCGCACACAGAGACAGGGAGATCGCTCTTCTGGAGTGAAGAGAGCGGAAATAATGATATTGCAAGTTAGAAATGTAAAATGCATTTTGACAGACAAGATGGACACTTGGGGGAAATATGCTGCATTCTGAATGTCCGATAGTCCACCATTAACACCTTAGTCCGTCTCGTCTCATCAACGAAAACTAAATATACATTTCGTCATAGTTTTCGTTATCAAGAATCTATTTTTAGCTCGTCTCGTGTTAGTCATGTAAAAAAGATCGTTGACGAACATTTTTCGTCATAGTTTTCGTTGACGAAATTAACACAGCATATTTAAACTGTGGCACTTTCTGTTGCTTCTATCGCGCATTGCCGGTATGAAAGGGTCTGTGCCGGAAATATCAAACATTTAATAAAAGTGAAAAACAATGAACAAGACTTAACGTATTCATCATAATTAATTATATTTATTCCGTTTGGATGTAGGATGTTTGACTTTGTTTAGAGCAGTGATCTTCTCTGCAGCAGAGAGCTAAGCGCTGTCAGACCGGCCTAACCCGAAAAGTATTATCATCTGAAAGTAATCATTATGTTATTAACCCTTTGGAGTCCTGGGCTAATTTGGCCGTTTTCACATACTTTTGATTTGTCTTACTAAACCCCATTAAGAAATGTTTGGCATGTCAATGTTTGGTATCTTTTTTTAAGGACAACCTCTCCTATATAACCTGATAGTTATTTCTTTCACTTTGAGATACTATATGAACATGTTGGACCCAAAATCACACAAAAGAAACGTAAAAACTGATTTTGAAAATGATATTATTTTTCATATAGGTAACACAAACATACACAACGAAACCATTTAAAAGCTGGAAATATATAAATGGGATGTCACTATGATAATGTGAAAGTTTGATTGAGGTAGCATGGGATTTCATTCTGATAAGGCAAAAGTGTTATTATAAATATAATACAAATATATATATATATACACATTATGTACAAAAATCAGTTTTTTCTGTCTTTATCTGTGCCACGCTTCAAAGCGGTTTCTGTCAACTACGACACAGAGGGCAACATCACAGGCTCCTCCTCCTCCATGTCAAGAAACAAGCTTAAAGCTTGACTCACGTTCAGAGTTCTCTTCATCATAGTTGAATCTTCAAAACTCTAAATCTATCTAACTATATCTAAATTCTCAATGTTTGTCTGTCACTTTACTTCAATCGCAGTCTCCCGCCGTCTCTCCTCGTCTCCCGCCGGCTGTCTTCGTATATCTTCATCTCTCTCCATTTCCCGCCGTCTCTCTTCGTCTCTCTTCGTCTCCCGCCGGCTGTCTTCGTATATCTTCGTCTCTCTCCATTTCCCGCCGTCTCTCTTCGTCTCCCTCCGGCTGTCTTCGTATATCTTCGTCTCTCTCCATTTCCCGCCGTCTCTCTTCGTCTCTCTTCGTCTCCCGCCGGCTGTCTTCGTATATCTTCGTCTCTCTCCATTTCCCGCCGTCTCTCTTCGTCTCTCTTCGTCTCCCGCCGGCTGTCTTCGTATATCTTCGTCTCTCTCCATTTCCCGCCGTCTCTCTTCGTCTCTCTTCGTCTCCCGCCGGCTGTCTTCGTATATCTTCGTCTCTCTCCATTTCCCGCCGTCTCTCTTCGTCTCCCTCCGGCTGTCTTCGTATATCTTCGTCTCTCTCCATTTCCCACCGTCTCTCTTCGTCTCTCTTCGTCTCCCGCCGGCTGTCTTCGTATATCTTCGTCTCTCTCCATTTCCCGCCGTCCCTCTTCGTCTCTTTTCGTCTCGTTTCGTATCACTCCATTTACCTTATTACCTCACCCCCTCCCTGGTAAATACATCCTGTTGAGCAGAATCTACAGTTTCCAGTATTTTCCGTTTCGTAAAATGATAAAATACGGTGAAGATATTAAAATATGTGCTTCCATTTTTCATACTTCTGAAATATATCTGTATTAACTTTATATCATCGTATCTCCGTGTTTACTGGGTCTTTTTGCATGAAACAAAGACTGGCATATAGTTTCAAGCCAGTACTTTCGACAGAAACACACGGCAATGTTGTCCGGACTGTTGTTTTTATGCGGCACCGGCTTGAACAGGTCATGTGATCTGATCACGCCGGCGTGACGGTCGACTCCAAAGGGTTAATATTAAATACATATAAGTATTTTTACAACTTGTATTTAGAAATACTCTGTTGTAATTATTGATGCATAAATGTGTTCATCCATTCAATGTGGCATCTGCTATAATGGGGTTAATGTATGATATTACTTAATAATACAATACATTATAATATATGATAATTACATTTTAGTTTTATTCATTTCTTATTTCATAGTTTCTCATTATTATAATTTTTATCGCTCATCTTATTTTTGATTTTATTAATCTGTGTGAATCTGTGCTGTCCTGTTTTTCACTCTCACCCTGTTGCTGTTTGAACTACTGAATTTCCCCACAGGATTAATAAAGGTCCATCTTATCTTATCTTAATGTATAAGTTGATTTACTTCAATCTACTGTACTGTGTAAAAACACCCCAACAATATTACAACAAATATACTGCATAAAGCAAACTATATACTTTATGTGATCTAAAACATTGATGTTTTTTCATTATAGTAGCTTGTGAAAACCATAACAAATAAGTGATTAAATGCTACAGTATTCAGCAAACACAACTGCAGAGCTGCAAACATTGCAAACAGACTAAGTTCTACAACACGCAGTTGTCTTTGTGTATTTGTGAATGAAGCGCCATCTCATGGTTAAATCCTGTAATTGAACAAATGGGGAAATTGGGCAACGCCCTCTAGCAATTTGGCAACACCCCCAGCCACTGGGATCCGCTGGGCTTTTGACTGGGACACACCCATGTGAGTCTGATCTGGAGTGCTACATCTGTACATACTGATATACACCTGAACATCAGCAGGAGAGGACTCTTTAAAGTAGAGACACTACATACTGATATACACCTGAACATCAGCAGGAGAGGACTCTTTAAAGTAGAGACACTACATACTGATATACACCTGAACATCAGCAGGAGAGGACTCTTTAAAGTAGAGACACTACATACTGATATACACCTGAACATCAGCAGGAGAGGACTCTTTAAAGTAGAGACACTACATACTGATATACACCTGAACATCAGCAGGAGAGGACTCTTTAAAGTAGTGACACTACATACTGATATACACCTGAACATCAGCAGGAGAGGACTCTTTAAAGTAGAGACACTACATTCTGATATACACCTGAACATAAGCAGGAGAGGACTCTTTAAAGTAGAGACACTACATACTGATACACATCTGAACATCAGCAGGAGAGGACTCTTTAAAGTAGAGACACTACTGATATACACCTGAACATCAGCAGGAGAGGACTCTTTAAAGTAGAGACACTACATACTGATATACACCTGAACATCAGCTGGAGAGGACTCTTTAAAGTAGAGACACTACATACTGATATACACCTGAACATCAGCAGGAGAGGACTCTTTAAAGTAGAGACACTACACACTGATATACACCTGAACATCAGCAGGAGAGGACTCTTTAAAGTAGAGACACTACATACTGATATACACCTGAACATCAGCAGGAGAGGACTCTTTAAAGTAGAGGCACTACATACTGATATACACCTGAACATCAGCAGGAGAGGACTCTTTAAAGTGTTCTTCCACAGTGATCTATCTCTGGAAACAGCATTTCTCTCTCGTCTCTCTGTGTTTCTGTTCGTTCTGCGCCGCTAAAAGAAGGCACTATGACATCAGCTCTGCAAAACACTCTAAAAAAAGCCGACGGTGGGGGAGAGGAGGAGGGGGGGGGGAGAGGAGGAGGGGGGGAGCGGAGGAGGTGGGGGAGAGGAGGAGGGGGAGAGAGGAGGAGGAGGGGGGGGAGAGGAGGAGGGGGGGGAGGTAAAAATAGTATAATGGTGGCGTGTCCTTTAGACAAATTAGAAGCTTACAGGGAGAGGAGTCACATGTGTAGCGTTGCCATGGAGACGCAGGGTGGGTCAGAGTATTATGGGCTGCAGACTGTAGGTCAGGCCGTCTGTTGTTGCTTTAACATCTGCTGCATTTTCATAAAGAGCTGCACTCGTCAATAACAACGCATTCTCCTGTAATGATGCACAATTCATCATTTCATCATGTTCTCCACAGCTTCTCACACCGTGCGTTCCACATTTACATATTCAGTTTAAAATGTAATATTCCATCTCTCACATACTTGTATATATTATAACTTGCTTCATACGTTGTTATTGTTCATTTGTAAATTCAACATGTATATATATGCGATATCTTTGTATGCTGCACAAAGGTCCCACACTGGGATCAACAAAGTACTTCTGATCTGATCAAGTATATCCACGGGTGCTTCTTTAAAGATATGGTGTGAGTCTGTGTCTCTGATCTCCTTTAAAAGATATATCAACGATAACATGACGCCTGTGTCCAAGATGGCTCTGCGGACGTTAATAAGATAAGAAGTAAAAATCCTTGTTTTGTTGCAGAAACTCTTTTAAAAAAATTCCACAATAAGCATTTATAGATATATTTGGATGAACCGTGCAAACATGATCATTCCCAAAGCGTGCACGTAACATCGTAAATGGAAGACTTCCTGTTGGGTTTCCGATGTGATGCCAAGAGGCTTTTTTGTGCATCTCATCCAAACACATCTGCATACCACATTTCAGACGTGTAGGGGGAAGCCCAACGAGGGGCTCGGTCTCTGAACCACACAGTGATCATTTTAATATACATTTGAATGAATTGTCGAACATTCTGCATCATATTGCGACTGTAAAACGATCATAGTTCTTTTGTCCAAGTCGTGCAGCCGAGAGATGGAACCAGAGAGATGGAACCAGAGAGACATCAACACTCTGTATTGTAACTGGATTAATGATAAACTTCCTGCATCCAAAGTCACTTGTTAACGTTCGAAGCTTCATTCAGACCGTCTGAGTCAATACACACGAACTGGCATTTCTTTACTCAAACTGTAGAGCTGTGTGGAGGCGTGTGGCGCAGTGGGTTGTGTGTAGGTGTTCGGATCAGGGGCCACAGGTTCAAACCCCTCTGCAGTCGCTTTGGATAAAAGCGTCTGTCATGTCATGTGATGTCATGTGTTAAGCAAGAGATTCATCTTGAAAATCTAGGAAATGCAACGATTAATTCAGATCGAACACCACTGCTGTGCAATATATACGTTTACACTTGATAAATGTGATGACTGGCTGCTTCTTCACTGCAGTACTGATGTCTTTACCGTGGATGTGTGTTCTGCCTCTAATCTGCACTGTCTCTTTGCTGCACAACTGTCCTAAATGTTCTTGAAGGTCTCTCGAAGTTCCCCCGAAGGGTTAAACGTCCTCTCTATACTGACGTGAGGTTAGTGTACAGCAGCAGAATTAGCAGGAGATCTCAGGACGGTGAGATGTACGAATCAGCGCCTGAAGCATTCTGACTTTTACTCCTAAAAACATTCAAACCCGACACTGTGGTCTGCTTCGATTTACGACATTTGCAGGGCTTTCAGTGCATCAACACCTTCGTTCAGCAAATAATCTATGTATTTATGAATGGATAGATAGAAGCCATCTCAATGGGACATAAGTACGTCTCGTTGGCTTTCATTTGATGTAGGTTGAATGTATTCTTGTTATTTTCAGTCATGGGTTTACTGACTTCTGTTGGGTGCTAAGTATTTGTATTCATTACAAAGTGCTGCTCTGTCTACGGACCGGTGGATTGGGTTTTTACTTTGTTTTAGTTTGAAGCACTTCATGAACCTCTCGTGAACGTGAGATGCTATTTAAATCAAGTGTAATTGATGAATTGATAGTTATGACTAAAAAAGGTGAGAATGAAAGATGCAAGCAGTGATGGACGGACCCTCACACGTATATGAGAGCATATAAGGCAAAAGACGCTTTTTCGCCGCCATGCCACAGCAAGGGGGGTTCACTGTAGACAAAAGCTTTCAATCACCATCCTCAAGGTCTTGAGATGGTCGTGTCCACATTTGAAGCTGATCGGAGGAAAACTGTATGAGGAGTTCGTTCAATTACGGCAGCTGAAAAGTGCCAAACATGGCTCAAAATTGCCCATAAAACCCCAAATGTCCGACTTCCTGTTGGGTTTACGATATGACACCAAGAGGCTTTTTGGTGGGTCTCATCATAATACATCGGCAAACCAAATGTCACACTTGTAGGTGAAAGCACAACGAGGGGCTCAAGTTGATCAACTTTGTAAAGAGCCTAGAGTGTTACCGACAGAACACTCCGGATTGAAAGCACGTCCATTCATTGATATGGATTTAAAGGATCTAAAGAACCCTTTACTTCTTCCTGCTTTAAGCTTTGGAACTACACTTTCTCTATCTGAAGGATGTAAACAGGAAGTATCATGTGGTCACTCCTGGGACTTCTGAAGCTAACGGCAAAGGACGATATCTTTGGAAAGTACAAGTCCTAATACATCCTGATACAATAATACTCTATGAGTCTGAACCTCACAGCAGCTCCAACGTCAACAAGGACACGTATTAAAGACAAGAAGCAAAGGACCAGACCCTCAACTATCCCTTCATTCAAATAGTGGCCTGTAAAGTGCCAGAAAGTGCACATAAGACCCAACATGTCAGACTTCCTGTAGGGTTTATGATATGATGCCAAGAGGCTTTTCTGTGTGTCTCATCATAATACATCTACCTACCAAATGTCAGACTCTTAGGTGGAAGCAAAACGAGGACCAGACCCTCAACAATCCCTGAAGACTTTAGGTTACCCTCATGACAATCAACTACAGTCATCACTAAGACCCTCATCACCCCAGCAACAGACGGCTAAACACCTGAACTTTTTAAAGAACATCCATAAACATTCATCCGTTTGCATCTTGCTAATTATTGATCTAATATATCGTATAAAAGAAAAGAAGCAAAGGACCAGACCCTCAACTATCCCTTCATTCAAATAGCCGCCTGGAACGTGCCAAGAACTGCACATAAAATGTCTACACCCGCTCCTCTGCTGCTCCGTCCGTCAGACTGCAGCCCCCCCCCCCCCCCTCCTCTCTCCTCTCCCAGAGATGACTCACCGGCGCTGGGCATGGCGCTGCTGTCGGAGCCTCGGAGCTCCAGAGGCTGCTGAGGAGAGTCGGTGTTGTTGGAGGAGGAGAAGCAGGACTCAGTCTCGTAGATGGTCTGCAACATGGCGCACAGTCCGGACTCTGGAGGGTGCAACAGCATGCTCCGAGAGGCAGCGCTCCCGTCAGTCAGTGCTCCCTCCTCCGGGGGAACGCCATGGTTCAGAGTCAGGACCCCAACAGGCAGAGAGGCGTTCAGAACATCGTGGGAGGAGCTGCACACTTTGAAGCAACCTTTGGAAGTGATGGCTAAAAGAATCCCCTTAAAGGCAGGAAGCTCCTCTGGGCTGTCTTTAGCCGTCTCTGGTGTTTGCAGGAAGCCTTTCAGCTTCCCAGGACACTTAACACAAAGTCCTCTTCCTTAATGAAGCAGGTGCACGATACCCTCCCTCTGCCTGGCTACAGGAGTGAGTCAGACTTCCTCTTTGCAGGAAGCTTCTTCTGTCGGACCCTTGAGCCTCAGCTGCAGGTATCTCCTCTCCTCCTGTAGCCTCTCTCAGGACAGACTCCTCTCCTCTCCTCTCCTCTCCTCCTGTAGCCTCTCTCAGGACAGACTCCTCTCCTCTCCTCCTGTAGCCTCTCTCAGGACAGACTCCTCTCCTCTCCTCCTGTAGCCTCTCTCAGGACAGACTCCTCTCCTCCTGTAGCCTCTCTCAGGACAGACTCCTCTCCTCTCCTCCTGTAGCCTCTCTCAGGACAGACTCCTCTCCTCCTGTAGCCTCTCTCAGGACAGACTCCTCTCCTCCTGTAGCCTCTCTCAGGACAGACTCCTCTCCTCCTGTAGCCTCTCTCAGGACAGACTCCTCTCCTCTCCTCCTGTAGCCTCTCTCAGGACAGACTCCTCTCCTCCTGTAGCCTCTCTCAGGACAGACTCCTCTCCTCCTGTAGCCTCTCTCAGGACAGACTCCTCTCCTCCTGTAGCCTCTCTCAGGACAGACTCCTCTCCTCTCCTCTCCTCCTGTAGCCTCTCTCAGGACAGACTCCTCTCCTCCTGTAGCCTCTCTCAGGACAGACTCCTCTCCTCTCCTCCTGTAGCCTCTCTCAGGACAGACTCCTCTCCTCTCCTCTCCTCTCCTCCTGTAGCCTCTCTCAGGACAGACTCCTCTCCTCTCCTCTCCTCTACTCCTGTAGCCTCTCTCAGGACAGACTCCTCTCCTCTCCTCTCCTCCTGTAGCCTCTCTCAGGACAGACTCCTCTCCTCTCACGTGTGCTCAGCTGCAGCTGCAGGTATCTCCTCTGTGCTTGTGAGTGAGATTCAGGACCTGCAGGCGTTGCAACGGCCTGAAATGTGACTTCTCTCCTCGGTCAGAGTTCAGCTGCTGCCTCCTCAGTGGCTGCAGAAAAAAGTTAGTTTCCTCTGCGAGTCGTCACGATGAAGAGGAAGAGGAGGAGGAGGAAGAGGAGGAGGAGGAGGCGATCAGAGAAACATACCGTGCATCTCTCTGAGTGAAGAGATGCTGCGGCTAACAGCGCTAACACAACACACAGAGACAGAACTCCCTGCTCGGCTGCATCAAAGGATCCTCATGCTGTTCTCCTGCTGCCCGACGGAGGGGGGGGGGGGGGGGGGGAGGAGGCGGGGGGGGGGGGGGGAGGAGGAGAGGGACGTAAATAGCTTTGGGAGAGCGCTCCCCGAGGTTCCATGTTTCCAAAATTAGAATCTGAGAGAATGAAGAAGAGAGAGGGACACGCCGGGGAGGAAGACGTGGATAATCAGAAAATCTGAGAAAACCAGCTGCTGGTCAGACGGCTAATATTCACCGTCTGAGAGCCACCGACGAGTGTGTGTGTGTGTGTGTGTGTGTGTGTGTGTGTGTGTGTGTGTGTGTGTGTGTGTGTGTGTGTGTGTGTGTGTGTGTGTGTGTGTGTGTGTGTGTGTGTGTGTGTGAACTGCTGCTGAATGAACATTAAGAGAGAGAGAGAGAGGAGGGGGAGGAAGTTACAGACGGATGAGGAGGAGAAAGTCAACATGTCTTTATTCAGGAGAAACGTCTTCTCTTTACTGCAGCTCTCTGAGAGGAAGAGGAAGATTAGAGAGGAAGAGGAGCAGCATTCACTAACAGGAGAGGGAGGGAGGGGGGAAGAGGGGGAGAGCTGAAAATAGCTGCGAGGGAGGAGGAGCAGCGGCGGATAAAAATAGACAGAGAGAGAGAGAGAGAGAGAGAATTAAGCCGTCAGCTCTGAGGGGGAGGCGTTCAGCGCTGTCATGTTTGTGGAGAGACCGCCTGTCAATCACGCAGAGGGGGCGGGACCTCCTCGTGCAGTTTGTGTGGGTGGAGAGACCGCCTGTCAATCACGCAGAGGGGGCGGGACCTCCTCGTGCAGTTTGTGTGGGTGGAGAGACCACCTGTCAATCACACAGAGGGGACGGGACCTCCTCGTGCAGTTTGTGTGGGTGGAGAGACCGCCTGTCAATCACACAAAGGGGCGGGACCTCCTCGTGCAGTTTGTGTGGGTGGAGAGACCGCCTGTCAATCACACAGAGGGGGCGGGACCTCCTCGTGCAGTTTGTGTGGGTGGAGAGACCACCTGTCAATCACGCAGAGGGGACGGGACCTCCTCGTGCAGTTTGTGTGGGTGGAGAGACCACCTGTCAATCACGCAGAGGGGGCGGGACCTCCTCGTGCAGTTTGTGTGGGTGGAGAGACCGCCTGTCAATCACACAGAGGGGGCGGGACCTCCTCGTGCAGTTTGTGTGGGTGGAGAGATTAGTAAAAATACACTGCTTTACATGGAAATCTGCAGGTATTTCTGGAGGTGTCCCTGAAGGCAGCATCTCCCTGGTTTCCTCCACAACGAGCCAATGGGATTCTTCCATTTGGGATAAGGGAGAATTAGCTAACTAGCCACATATCCGCCAGTTAGCTCCTTTGCTGATTCCCTTTCCCTGGTATCTACCTGTACTCCATGAAGACCAGCTCACCTGAAGCCACCTTTATATTGAAGCTAAATAATGAACCATTTAGTATGAATATGTCAACAATACAACAACACTATGCCTGGCAACACAACAGTCAATTATATATAGCCAGTAAAAGTAATCACATTGTTTTTATACGTCTACATATAATATAAATGTGAGGTTATCCAAGCTGCAGCGCTCTCTGAGGGTGTGATATTATTAATTGAAAGTGCTCGCTGCTATTTATAGGCTTTGTTTGTCCTGAGTGAAGCTTTAAGGGGAGGTTGCAGAGTCTAAACACACAGTAAAGGACTCATCAGGTATTAAAGTACACATTTAAGGTACAACCCATACATATATGATTATAGGTCTATTTTCTTCTCTGGAGATCTGGTGGAAAACCCTAAATGTGTCATGATCTTAAATACGTCAATTAAGTTATACATTCAACTAATATGTCTTTTCATTTAATAAGAGGTATTTAAATGTCTTATGTGTGTATAGCAAGTTATTTTGTACTTTAAGTATATTTTAATGCTAATATTTTTTTACTTTTACTTAAAGAGCGCATAGAGCCCAGTCTGCTCTGATTGGTCCTCCGCTTAGAGATGTCCCGCCCCCTTAGCTTATCACGTACACTGTGTTGAAGCACTAGCCAATAGGATCCTGAGGGTTGCATAGTGATTAGGGCTGAACGATTAATCGATTTTAAATCGTGATTTTAAATGATGCGATTATCAAATGGCAAAGCCTCCTTTTTTTCTTTGTTGTTCTTCTCGTGTGTCAGTCATCCACACCAATCAGAGCGCTGTGCTCCACATGTACCAGCCATTGTTAACCAATCAGAGTGCTGTGCTCCACATGTACCAGCCATTGTTAACCAATCAGAAGTGCTGTGCTCCACATGTACCAGCCATTGTTAATCAATCAGAGTGCTGTGCTCCACATGTACCAGCCATTGTTAACCAATCAGAGTGCTGTGCTCCACATGTACCAGCCATTGTTAACCAATCAGAGTGCTGTGCTCCACATGTACCAGCCATTGTTAATCAATCAGAGTGCTGTGCTCCACATGTACCAGCCATTGTTAACCAATCAGAGTGCTGTGCTCCACATGTACCAGCCATTGTTAACCAATCAGAGTGCTGTGCTCCACATGTACCAGCCATTGTTAACCAATCAGAAGTGCTGTGCTCCACATGTACCAGCCATTGTTAACCAATCAGAGTGCTGTGCTCCACATGTACCAGCCATTGTTAACCAATCAGAGTGCTGTGCTCCACATGTACCAGCCATTGTTAACCAATCAGAAGTGCTGTGCTCCACATGTACCAGCCATTGTTAACCAATCAGAAGTGGCCCATGATAGAAGGTGATAGACAGATTGATCCAATCACCTGCCAAGTATCTTTGAAAGTGCCTGCCCTTTCCAAATGGCTTCCAATGGAGCTTCAGATGGTTTGGTGAACCGTCTGAGTCAGGTTAGTGATGCTCCATCACATGTTTCTATCACAGGGAGAATCTGAAACTGAAGCTCGACTTTAAAGCAACGCAAGTTTCATGTAAGTTTAGTTCTTTCAGTCGTAGCTCGGGCTGCGGGGTGCTAGAGACGGGAGCACGTTGATGCGACCTTCCTAGCCGGAGATATGGCCGCATTTTATAATAAACTTCCGTTGGGTCGCTTAAAAACAAATATCACAAATCGAATCGCAATATCTGTCAGAAAAATCGTAATTAGATGTTTTCCCCAAAGCGTGCAGCCCTAGTGATGTCACTGGACGTAAACAAAGGAGTGATGTCACTGGGCGTAAACAAAGGAGTGATGTCACTGGGCGTGAACAGAGGAGTGATGTCACTGGACGTAAACAAAGGAGTGATGTCACTGGGCGTGAACAGAGGAGTGATGTCACTGGACGTGAACAGAGGAGTGATGTCACTGGACATGAACAGAGGAGTGATGTCACTGGACGTAAACAAAGGAGTGATGTCACTGGGCGTGAACAGAGGAGTGATGTCACTGGACGTAAACAAAGGAGTGATGTCACTGGGCGTGAACAGAGGAGTGATGTCACTGGACGTAAACAAAGGAGTGATGTCACTGGGCGTAAACAAAGGAGTGATGTCACTGGGCGTGAACAGAGGAGTGATGTCACTGGGCGTAAACAAAGGAGTGATGTCACTGGGCGTGAACAGAGGAGTGATGTCACTGGACGTAAACAAAGGAGTGATGTCACTGGGCGTGAACAGAGGAGTGATGTCACTGGACGTAAACAAAGGAGTGATGTCACTGGGCGTGAACAGAGGAGTGATGTCACTGGACGTAAACAAAGGAGTGATGTCACTGGGCGTGAACAGAGGAGTGATGTCACTGGACGTGAACAGAGGAGTGATGTCACTGGACGTGAACAGAGGAGTGATGTCACTGGACGTAAACAAAGGAGTGATGTCACTGGGCGTGAACAGAGGAGTGATGTCACTGGACGTAAACAAAGGAGTGATGTCACTGGGCGTAAACAAAGGAGTGATGTCACTGGGCGTGAACAGAGGAGTGATGTCACTGGGCGTAAACAAAGGAGTGATGTCACTGGGCGTGAACAGAGGAGTGATGTCACTGGACGTAAACAAAGGAGTGATGTCACTGGGCGTGAACAGAGGAGTGATGTCACTGGACGTAAACAAAGGAGTGATGTCACTGGGCGTGAACAGAGGAGTGATGTCACTGGGCGTGAACAGAGGAGTGATGTCACTGGACGTAAACAAAGGAGTGATGTCACTGGACGTGAACAGAGGAGTGATGTCACTGGACGTGAACAGAGGAGTGATGTCACTGGACGTGAACAGAGGAGTGATGTCACTGGACGTAAACAAAGGAGTGATGTCACTGGGCGTGAACAGAGGAGTGATGTCACTGGACGTAAACAAAGGAGTGATGTCACTGGGCGTAAACAAAGGAGTGATGTCACTGGGCGTGAACAGAGGAGTGATGTCACTGGGCGTAAACAAAGGAGTGATGTCACTGGGCGTGAACAGAGGAGTGATGTCACTGGACGTAAACAAAGGAGTGATGTCACTGGGCGTGAACAGAGGAGTGATGTCACTGGACGTAAACAAATGAGTGATGTCACTGGGCGTAAACAAAGGAGTGATGTCACTGGGCGTAAACAAAGGAGTGATGTCACTGGGCGTGAACAGAGGAGTGATGTCACTGGGCGTAAACAAAGGAGTGATGTCACTGGGCGTGAACAGAGGAGTGATGTCACTGGACGTAAACAAAGGAGTGATGTCACTGGGCGTGAACAGAGGAGTGATGTCACTGGACGTGAACAAAGGAGTGATGTCACTGGGCGTAAACAAAGGAGTGATGTCACTGGGCGTGAACAGAGGAGTGATGTCACTGGACGTAAACAAAGGAGTGATGTCACTGGGCGTAAACAAAGGAGTGATGTCACTGGGCGTAAACAAAGGAGTGATGTCACTGGGCGTGAACAGAGGAGTGATGTCACTGGACGTAAACAAAGGAGTGATGTCACTGGGCGTGAACAGAGGAGTGATGTCACTGGACGTAAACAAAGGAGTGATGTCACTGGACGTAAACAGAGGAGTCCAATGGATGCTACTTTTAATTAAGTATAAAAGTACTTCTTCCACCACTGGAAAGAAACTAGAGACCCTCCCTCTGGAGGGACACAGGGATGATTTTGGCCTCTGCAGACCATTGACATGCACTAACACCTATTGAACTACACTAGAGGAGAGGGAGCACCCCTCTTTAAACACATCTTACAAACAGGAGCGAATACATTTACGTGAAGATGTTGAGCTGTTGGTACGGGTCCAGGGTTTTAACACCTCTGCTTTCAGCTCTGAGAGGACAGTTTGACATTTCATTGAATCATTTTATCATCACCTTCATCATCCAACCTCCTCTTCCTCATCTTCACCGCCCCCCCCCCCCACCTCTGAAGCGTGACTCACAGGAACAGGAAACACTGTCCTTTGTTTTAAATAAAATAAATGTCCTGTTGTCTTTCAAATCAGCGAGAAGCAACACGTCTCACATCTAAATGCATACAGGTGTATGTGTGTGTGTGTGTGTGTGTGTGTGTGTGTGTGTGTGTGTGTGTGTGTGTGTGTGTGTGTGTGTGTGTGTGTGTGTGTGTGTGTGTGTGTGTGTGTGTCTACTGCAGTAGCTCAGCGGATGACTCATCTCTGCGTTTCTATTTGAGGCGCATCAACCCCTGGAGTCACACTGCTGTGTGTGTGTGTGTGTGTGTGTGTGTGTGTGTGTGTGTGTGTGTGTGTGTGTGTGTGTGAGTGTGTGTGTGAGTGAGAGAGATGTATGTACTATTTCTGTATCCATGGCAACCAAATTAGAGTCAGTCAGTTAGTCAATCGCAGACGAAGAAGGAACAGAAATACCAGCAGAGGCCACATTAATATACACACACCCACACATACACACACGAGCACACACACACACCCACAGACACACACGAGCACACACACAGACACACGAGCACACACACACACCCACAGACACACACGAGCACACACACACCCACAGACACACACGAGCACACACACACAGACACACACGAGCACACACACACACCCAGACACACGAGCACACACACACACACACACACACACACACCCACAGACACACACGAGCACACACACACCCACAGACACACGAGCACGCACACACACCCACAGACACACACGAGCACACACACACCCACAGACACACACGAGCACACACACACAGACACACACGAGCACACACACACACCCAGACACACGAGCACACACACACACACACACACACACACACCCACAGACACACACGAGCACACACACACCCACAGACACACGAGCACGCACACACACCCACAGACACACACGAGCACACACACACACCCACAGACGAGCACACACACACCCACAGACACACGAGCACACACACACACACACACAAGCACACACACACCCACACCCACAAAGGGTATGTTGTACAGGTGATGTGTGTATGCATCAAGTTAAAACACACTTACCTGAGGAGTGCGATGAATTCATGAAGGTTGAACCCTGGTCCAGTGTGTGAGTGTGTGTGTGTGTGTGTTAAAGTGGGTCCTCTGAGTCGGCCATGTGTTGGAGGACAGACGATGGACGGCAGAGGAAGGGATCAGTCTCTCTTCTGGATGAAATGTCAGCGACCTGCACAGGTAAGATCAGGGTTCAGCACCTCATGTTCACCTGATATATTATATTATATTCTGATTTCATTCACCTGTTCACAAAAACCCCAAATCAGAGAGGAAACTGGGAGAAGTTCTGCATTAACATCGTATACAGAAATTGCAGTTGTGTGGTACACAGTACTTCGTCCCCTGAGGTTACATCACATCAAGCAGACAGGACGCTCCTCTGGCGCCCCCTATTGGACAACACAGTACACTGAAGGAGTGTGTATGTGTGTGTGTGTGTGTGTGTGTGTGTGTGTGTGTGTGTGTGTGTGTGTGTGTGTGTGTGTGTGCATCCTGATGTATTGCCTGGATGTGTGTGAGGAGTTATTTTAGATCTGAAACACCAGATACTTCAGGTACAGTAGAGATTATATTGTGACATCATCCAAAATCACATGGAGAGATCCCATTGGACGAGAGAGATGCTGCATTCAGGGACCAACACAGAAACACCACATTCAGAATATTACAACATGTTCCTCCTCTTCACACCAAAATGTCCCAAAATACCTGGAAAGGAGCAGGAAGTGTTGCTACGGCAACCAGGGAGCAGGCTGCCTTGGCAACGCTTCACCTGAGAGCACCCCTTCCCTACACACACACACATAATATTGACATCCCATAATAGCTTGTCTCTGGAGGTGAGAGTCGGTGGCCCTGAAAGCTCTTATGTAACTAATGGACTGACCTCTGACCCCTGACCTCTGGCTTTATAAAAACATCTGTGTCCCAGCTGTAAATCACCATGGACCAATCAGAGCCCAGCAGCTGGAGGACGGATGGTAGCGGCTGACTGAAGGACCTGTTGCTCTCCACACTGAAGCAGAACACTGATTGACTTTATTTCAGTAAATGTTCAACTTTTTAATTATTTTTCGTTCTAATGTTTGATAATTCATTAAATATTCACACGCAGTTCCTTATTGACGATCAAAGGTCTCAGTAGAGGTTTAGAAAGTACTAATTCAGCATACTAATACTACACTATGAAGTATTTACTGCAGTACCCCCTCTTCCCCATAATACTGCGCTACCTCCCAGTGTTTATAAGGAGGAAAGACAAGGGCCCTTTCTCATTTCTCTAATCCCCCTCCTCGACTCCTCGACTCCTCGGTCCTCCGGTAGTGACCCGGAAATGAATTTCAGCACGCCATGTTGAAGGACATCTCATTTCTCTAAATGCACTTCGAGGACCGAGGAGAGAGGAGAGAGGAGAGAGGAAAGAGGAGAGAGGAGAGCGGGGAGAGGAGGCTCTCTGGAGGAGCTATAACCGAGGAGAGAGGAGAGAGGAGAGAGGAAAGAGGAAAGAGGAGAGCGGGGAGAGGAGAGAGGAGGCTCTCTGGAGGAGCTATAACCGAGGAGAGAGGAGAGAGGAAAGAGGAGAGAGGAGAGAGGAAAGAGGAGAGAGGAGAGAGGAGAGAGGAGAGAGGAAAGAGGAAAGAGGAGAGAGGAAAGAGGAGAGCGGGGAAAGGAGAGAGGAGAGAGGAGGCTCTCTGGAGGAGCTATAACCGAGGAAAGAGGAGAGAGGAAAGAGGAGAGAGGAAAGGAGAGAGGAGGCTCTCTGGAGGAGCTATAACCGAGGAGAGAGGAGAGAGGAGGCTCTCTGGAGGAGCTATAGAGCTCTCTCTCTCTCTCTCTCTCTCTCTCTCTCTCTCTCTCTCTCTCTCTCTCTCTCTCTCTCTCTCTCTCTCTCTCTCTCTCTCTCTCTCTCTCTCTCTCTCTCTCTCTCTCTCTCTCTCTCTCTCTCTCTCTCTCTCTCTCTCTCTCTCTCTCTCTCTCTCTCTCTCCCCCCCCACACTTCGCTTCCAAGTTAAAATGTGGATTAGTCTTCTTATTGCATAAAACGCCCTGCGTGCTTTCTCTCTCAGTTCCTTCACAGCTTGATTAAAGCTTCCAGTGGAACTTATTTTCAGGCCTAAATAATTATATTCTGAACAATGTTCTATTGTCTGTGTCCCAATTGTAAAGTCAGTGTTGTTTGTCTGACATCTGGGTCTTTTTTGAAATATCATTGTTTCTGTCTTTGTGATGTTGATTGCCATGGCCCAGGTCTGACAGTAACCTTCCAGTATATTTAAACTCTGTTGAAGTCCTTCTTCTGTGGGGCTTAACAGGATGAGACCATCTGCACACAGCAGGAACCTGATCTCTGCCTTGTGGAGTGTGAGCCCAGGTGCTGTGGACTGTTCTAAGTGAGACCATCTGCACACAGCAGGAACCTGATCTCTGTCTTGTGGAGTGTGAGCCCAGGTGCTGTGGACTGTTCTAGGATAGTGGCCAGTTCGTTAATGTAGATGTTGAACAGGGCCGGTGATAAACAGCATCCTTGTCTTACTCCCCGTTCTTGAGAAATGAAGGCTGTTCTCTTGTGTCCGGTCTTGATGCTGCACATGTTGTTTGTGTACATAGATTTGATTAGATCAAATGTTTTTCCTCCTATACCGCTTTGAAGGAGTTTGTTGAATAGACCAACGTGCCAAATCGAGTCAAGTGCTTTTTGGAAATCGATGAAACAGGCAAATATTTAGCTTTTCTTTTGATGAACATATTTGTCAGTTAGGGTGTAGGGTGTGAATGTGGTCTGATGTGCGGTGATTTGGTAAGAATCCAATCTGGCTTTTGCTCAGGACATTGTGTTTCGTAAGGAAGTCTATAAGTCTGGAGTTTATAATACTACAGAAGACCTTCCCCAGGTTACTGTTCACACAAATGCCTCTGTAGTTATTAGGGTCAGATTTATCGCCGTCTTTAAAAGTGGGTGTTATGAGAGCACGATTCCAGCTGTCAGGGAAGTAACCTACAATCAGGATCAAATTGAATAGTTTGAGTTTAGCCAGTCTGATCTTTTGACTTGAGTGTTTTAGCATCTCGTTCAATATGCCGTCAAGCACACTTGCTTTTTTTGGTTTTAGGTTAATCAACTTTTTGTCCAGTTCCTGTTCAGTCATTAGAAAGTCCAAAGGGTTCTGGGAGTCCTTGATGACCAATTCTAATTTGTTGAGCTTTTCAGTTCTTTGTGTTTGTTCTGAGTCAGAGTTGAGAGGAATGTTACCATACAGGTGTTTGAAGTGATCGGTCCAGATGTCTCCATTCTGTATAACTGGGTACTGAGCCTTCTTGGTTTTGATTGTACGTTTGTATTGTTTGAGCATGTCGCAGTAAAGGAGGCGTACGTCTGCGTTGCTAGGATCTCTATGTTTTTGGTTCGATATGTTCCTACGTTCTTTCCTTTTTTGTTGGCATTCTTCATCAAACCAGTTGATTTCTTTTTGTTTTGGGGGCTTGTTGCTGCATTTCTTCAGTTGGGATGTATGAGCTGTTCTCATGAAGATGTGGATCATTGTTCTGCCAGGTCTATGCCTTCTTCATTGTGGTCATATGTAGGGATGTCCCGATCACATTTTTTTGCTCCCGATCCGATTCCGATCATTTGATTTTGACAATCTGCCGATACCGATTTTTCCCGATCCGATCTTTATGCAATGCATTAAGAGAAAAAAAAGGTAACAGATAACGGCTGGTCATCCAACGCGATGAGTTCAGCTATCTTGGCTGTTATTTGTTTGGCCTTTTCACTGTTCTGGGGCAGTTTCTCTTTCCTTTTAAAAGTCTCTGAAAGTGTCGGTTGTTTCAGTGCCGTTACCTGAGTGGCCGCTGTGTACTCGTCCTGTTGTTGTTGGTGTTTGTTTCTCAGGTGGCGTATTAGATTGGTCGTGTTGAACGTAGCTCTGTTCTTTCCACCACGCGGAACCTCCGCCTTGCAAACATTGCATCTGGCTGTTACACTGCCTTCGCTTTCAATTTCATAATACTTCCAAACTCCTGACATTTTCTCTGTCCCGAGTCCCGAGTCACCAGCTGAACGTAGCCTCTCGTTAGCTTACTGCTAGACACTGCGCGCCCACTCTGTTGCCAGCTTTGAGAGAAATAAGCAACCAGGTCTGAAAACAAGCCCAAAAGAAGCAACACATACATGATGTTGTGTCATTCCAAACCCAAACTAAGGCCTCAGGATGACTTTAAGACGTGAACATGGTCATTTTTGTTTTGTAACATTAAATAAAAAATAAAAAAATTATTTAAAAAAAATATTTAAAAAATCCCGATCCCCGATTTTTTTTCTCCCGATCCCGATCTTTTGAAAATCACGTGATCGGCTCCGATCCCCGATCACGTGATCGGATCGGGACATCTCTAGTCATATGTCCAGAGAGTTGTCTAAGAGTCTTTGAATGTGTTAGTTTCCAATAGCTTTCTGGAACTCTTGTGCACTGTCTGGAGCCCATTTGTATTTTCTTTTAATGTTAAACAGATTATTGGGTTCAGATTGTTGACTGTTAGTTTCTGTTCTTTTCATGAACACAGTCATTTGGCTGTGATCAGATAGAGGTGTTAGAGGTTTGACTATAAATGAACTGAGAGAGAGCGGGTTATCAGTTATCATGTAATCTACGGTACTCGTGCCAAGAGATGAGCAGAAGGTGGGTCTTCCCAAAGAGTCACCTCTAAACATACCGTTAACAATGTACAGACCGAGGCTTTGACAGAGTCGGAGCAGGTCTCTCCCATTCTTGTTTATCTGAGGGTCAGAGTTGGAGCAGGTCTCTCCCATTCTTGTTTATCTGAGGGTCAGAGTTATGGCGAGGGAGAGTTGTGGTGTTGTGGGGAAAGTTTTGTCCAAATCTATGTTTGTTCCCACTCTCTGAGTTTGAGTCTGGATGGGTTCCAGTACGTGCGTTGAGGTCTCCACAGATCAACACTTTTCCTTGGGCCTGAAATCTGCAGATCTGGGAGTGGAGGTGTGGGAATGTTTCCTCGCTGTAGGAGAGTCACTCGGAGGAACATGTATTGCATAAAAACAAATCATTTTCTGTGATGCTTTTGGATAGTTTAATCCAGATGTGGGAGGGCTCGGATTTTATTATTGTTATGTATTTTGAGAGTTCAAATTTGTGCCAAATTCTAATGCCTCCTGAGTCTCTCCCTTTTTTAATTGCTGGGTTTTTGATCGAGGGCAGAAGAACTTGTTTGTAGTTTGGAGGACAGTGGATGTTGGAATCAGATCCACACCAGGTCTCTCTCTCTCTCTCTCTCTCTCTCTCTCCTGTTCTCTCCTGTTCTCTCTCTCTCTCTCTCTCTCTCTCTCTCTCTCTCTCTCTCTCTCTCTCTCTCTCTCTCTCTCTCTCTCTCTCTCTCTCTCTCTCTCTCTCTCTCTCTCCTGTTTTTCTCTCCCTCTCTCTCTCTCTCAGCACAGTGGATGTTGGAATCAGATCTACACCAGCTCTCTCTCTCTCTCTCTCCCCTCTCTCCCCTCTCTCCTCTCTCTCCTCTCTCCTCTCTCCTCTCTCCTGTTCTCCTCTCTCCTGTTCTCCTCTCTCTCCTCTCTCCTGTTCTCCTCTCTCTCCTCTCTCCTGTTCTCTTCTCTCCTGTTCTCCTCTCTCTCCTCTCTCCTGTTCTCCTCTCTCCTGTTCTCCCTCCTTTCTCCTGTTCTCCTCTCTCTCCTCTCCTGTTCTCCTCTCTCCTCTCTCTCCTGTTCTCCTCTCCCTCCTCTCCCTCCTCTCTCCTCTCTCTCCTCTCTCTCTCTCTCTCTCCTGTTCTCCTCTCCCTCCTCTCTCCTCTCTCTCCTCTCTCTCCTCTCTCTCTCTCTCTCTCCTGTTCTCCTCTCTCTCCTCTCTCTCTCCTCTCTCTCCCCTCTCTCTCCTCTCTCTCCTGTTCTCCTCTCCCTCCTCTCCCTACTCTCTCCTCTCTCTCCTCTCTCCTCTCTCTCCTCTCTCTCCTATCTCTCCTCTCTCCTCTCTCTCCTCTCTCTCCTCTTCTCCTCTCTCTCCTCTCTCTCTTCTCTCTCTTCTCTCCTCTCTCCTCTTCTCTCCCCTCTCTCTCCTATCTCTCCTCTCCTCTCCTCTCTCTCCTCTCTCTCCTCTCTCTCCTGTTCTCCTCTCTCTCCTCTCTCCTCTCTCTCCTGTTCTCCTGTTCTCCTCTCTCTCCTCTTCTCCTCTCTCTCCTCTCTCTCCTCTCCTCCTCTCTCCTCTCTCTCCTCTTCTCCTCTCTCCCCTCTCTCTCCTCTTCTCCTCTCTCTCCTCTCTCTCCTGTTCTCCTCTCTCTCCTCTCTCTCCTGTTCTCCTCTTCTCCTCTCTCTCCTCTCTCTCCTCTCCTCCTCTCTCCTCTCTCTCCTCTTCTCCTCTTCTCCTCTCTCCCCTCTCTCTCCTCTCTCCTCTCTCTCCTCTCCTCTCTCCTCTCTCTCCTCTCTCCTGTTCTCCTCTCTCCTCTCTCTCCTCTCCCCTCTTCTCCTCTCTCCCCTCTCTCCCCTCTCTCCTCTCTCTCCTCTCTCCTCTCCCCTCTTCTCCTCTCTCCCCTCTCTCCTCTCTCTCCTCTCTCCTCTCTCTCCTCTCTCCTCTCTCTCCCTTCTCTCTCCTCTCTCCTCTCTCTCCCCTCTCTCCTCTCTCTCCTCTCTCCCCTCTCTCTCCTCTCTCCTCTCTCCTCTCTCCTCTCTCCTGCAGTCAGCTGTGGGTTCAGGTGTTCATGCTGCGGCCTCCAACCCATCCACCCCCCCCCCCCTTCAGGTGTATCAGGATCTGGTCTAATCCCCAAAGACTACTCACATGTGAACGTCCTTTGTCTCCTTCACCTATCTACCTTCAGGGCCACTTTGACTCAGGGTGTATTCTAGCTAATGCATCAGACCCTCAGAGACACAACGTGACCGGTCAGATAACACCTCTCCCATAAAACACTGTACACAAAGTTGTGAGATGACATGGAGAATATTCATGTGATAAAGTCGATGCCTTCAAAGTGTGCAGCTCTAATAAGGGAAAGGCAGACTGTTATAACATAACTCAATCTCTATATGTTGCAGCCCAATGAGTTATGACTCTCACTTGTTACTGGCCTTAGCTGTTGTAGATCTGAAGTGCAACTAGTAATACTACAGTAATCATCTGTTATAACTTGGAGGCATGCATTCAACAATTAAACGTAAATAGGAACTAGCAAAGTACTTTCCATTTTCTACCAATAATATGAACCTGCAAAGTCTCTAATGATGTCAAATAGATGTATAGGAGTATACATATGAAGTAGCATGAATAAGAAACATGTACATGTACCTGAAAACTGTACTTATATACAGTAAATACTACTTACTGTGCACTGCAGGTAACCCTGTGCTAGGTTAGCTCTGAAGCTACTAGCACTCAGGTAGCTGCTATATAACATGTTACCTGTCTGTTAGCTTAGCATGTTAGCTCCAGGTGTTATCTCCTGCTTTAGCTGCGGCTATCATTAGCATAAATGATAACACACACACACACACACACACACCGTACCGTGGATGTCGGCGGCTCCTCCTGAGAGATCAGCCGGCAGACAGGTCGCTGTTCCCGGCTGTGATTCCTCGGATCCCCGGTGTCTCTCCTCCCGCTTCTCCCTCACATTTAACGGTTAAAAAACTGCTCAGATATGAGGCTAACATTCACCTCCTCCATATTTACAGTCTCTGTCGCACCCTCTCCCTCTCTATCTATCTCTCTATCTCTCTCTATCTCTCTCTCTCTCTCTCACTCTCTCTCTCTGTCTCTCTCTCTCCCACCAACAACAACATTAGTGACGTCATCCCGCTGCCACGTGACCAGTCTGCTGGGGCTAAAAATAGACCCAATGCAAATCAAAGGAGAGAGAGAGAGAGAGGGAGGTAAGAGATACTGGGAGAGAGAGAGGGGGGGATTATACTTAAAAGTATAATCTACGGTGCATAATATTTAAATGTATATATAGTATATTATGTTTATATTTGACGGAGCCCCCAAACCTTAAGGGACATGGAACGAAAAGAAAGTCACAAGTCACTTTCTCTGAGGAGGAGGAGGAGGAGGAGGAGGAGGAGGAGGAGGAGGAAATAGAAATGATGGAAATTGGGGAAATAAGGGAGGAGAGTGTGACATATCAGAGAGGTGCAGCAAGGATGAAGGAGATAAGGGAATGTAAGGCAAGGCAAAGCAAGGCAAGTTTATTTATATAGCGCCTTTCAGCAGAAAGCAATTCAAGGTGCTTTACAAAAATGAAAGACATTCAGACAAAGGCATTTAAAAACAGTCATTAAAAATAAAAGATAAAAAAGAAACATTAAAATAAAAAGTACATGAATAAAAAGTGACAGTGCAGTTTAAGATATGAATAGTTCACACAGAAGTTCCACTTTACTGATGCCTTTCTTTAAGGTTTCTCCGAACATGAGCTGTGTGCGCTTGTATGGCACATCCGTCCCGAGCAGCTACACAGAGAAAAGCAGCCAGGACAGAGTCCCCAGACACTGATCCCCTGGGTTACCAGCCCCAAATGTTCATCAACCAAAAACGAAACACAACGGCTCAGTTTCAATTACAAGCAGCGACAAAAAGCAAAGTCTTCTTGCTGGATTTGAAAGTAGTCAGAGTTGCAGCGGACCTGCAGGTTTCTGGGAGTTTGTTCCAGATGTTTGGAGCATAATAACTGAACGCTGCTTCTCCATGTTTAGTTCTGACTCTGGGGACAGAAAGCTGACCAGTCCCTGAAGACCTGAGAGATCTGGATGGTTCATCATTTAGCAGGAGGTCACAAATGTATTTTGGGCCTAAACCATTCAGTGCTTTTTAAACCAGCAGCAGTATTTAGAAATCTATTCTTTGACACACAGGAAGCCAGTGTAAAGACTTCAGAACAGGAGTGATCCACTTTCTTAGTGTTAGTGAGGAACCAGTGTAAAGACTTCAGAACAGGACTGATCCACTTTCTTAGTGTTAGTGAGGAACCAGTGTAAAGACTTCAGAACTGGACTGATCCACTTTCTTAGTGTTAGTGAGGAACCAGTGTAAAGACATCAAAACAGGACTGATCCACTTTCTTAGTGTCAGAGAGGAACCAGTGTAAAGATCTCAGAACTGGACTGATCCACTTTCTTAGTGTCAGAGAGGAACCAGTGTAAAGACCTCAGAACTGGACTGATCCACTTTCTTAGTGTTAGTGAGGAACCAGTGTAAAGACTTCAGAACTGGACTGATCCTCTTTCTTAGTGTTAGTGAGGAACCAGTGTAAAGACTTCAGAACTGGACTGATCCTCTTTCTTAGTGTCAGTGAGGAACCAGTGTAAAGACCTCAGAACTGGACTGATCCACTTTCTTAGTGTCAGTGAGGAACCAGTGTAAAGACTTCAGAACTGGACTGATCCACTTTCTTATTGTCAGTGAGGAACCAGTGTAAAGACTTCAGAACTGGACTGATCCTCTTTCTTAGTGTTAGAGAGGAACCAGTGTAAAGACCTCAGAACTGGACTTATCCACTTTCTTAGTGTCAGTGAGGAACCAGTGTAAAGACCTCAGAACTGGACTGATCCACTTTCTTAGTGTCAGTGAGGAACCAGTGTAAAGACCTCAGAACTGGACTGATCCACTTTCTTAGTGTCAGTGAGGAACCAGTGTAAAGACTTCAGAACTGGACTGATCCTCTTTCTTAGTGTCAGTGAGGAACCAGTGTAAAGACTTCAGAACTGGACTGATCCACTTTCTTAGTGTCAGTAAGGAACCAGTGTAAAGACTTCAGAACTGGACTGATCCTCTTTCTTAGTGTCAGTGAGGAACCAGTGTAAAGACCTCAGAACTGGACTTATCCACTTTCTTAGTGTCAGTGAGGAACCAGTGTAAAGACCTCAGAACTGGACTGATCCACTTTCTTAGTGTCAGTGAGGAACCAGTGTAAAGACCTCAGAACTGGACTGATCCACTTTCTTAGTGTCAGTGAGGAACCAGTGTAAAGACTTCAGAACTGGACTGATCCACTTTCTTAGTGTTAGTGAGGAACCAGTGTAAAGACCTCAGAACTGGACTGATCCACTTTCTTAGTGTCAGTGAGGAACCAGTGTAAAGACTTCAGAACTGGACTGATCATCATTCTTAGTGTCAGTGAGGAACACGTGTAAAGACCTCAGAACTAGACTGATCCACTTTCTTAGTGTCAGTGAGGAACCAGTGTAAAGACTTCAGAACTGGACTGATCCTCTTTCTTAGTGTCAGTGAGGAACCAGTGTAAAGACCTCAGAACTGGACTGATCCACTTTCTTAGTGTCAGAGAGGAAACAGTGTAAAGACTTCAGAACTGGACTGATCCTCTTTCTTAGTGTCAGAGAGGAACCAGTGTAAAGACTTCAGAACTGGACTGATCCTCTTTCTTAGTGTCAGTGAGGAACCAGTGTAAAGACCTCAGAACTGGACTGATCCACTTTCTTAGTGTCAGAGAGGAAACAGTGTAAAGACTTCAGACCTGGACTGAACCACTTTCTTAGTGTCAGAGAGGAACCAGTATAAAGACCTCAGAACTGGACTGATCCACTTTCTTAGTGTCAGAGAGGAACCAGTGTAAAGACCTCAGAACTGGAGTGATCCTCTTTCTGAGTGTTAGAGAGGAACCAGTGTAAAGACTTCAGAACTGGACTGATCCACTTTCTTAGTGTCAGAGAGGAACCAGTGTAAAGACTTCAGAACTGGGCTGATCCTTTTTCTTAGTGTTAGTGAGGAACCAGTGTAAAGACTTCAGAACTGGACTGATCCACTTTCTTAGTGTCAGTAAGGAACCAGTGTAAAGACTTCAGAACTGGACTGATCCTCTTTCTTAGTGTCAGTGAGGAACCAGTGTAAAGACCTCAGAACTGGACTTATCCACTTTCTTAGTGTCAGTGAGGAACCAGTGTAAAGACTTCAGAACTGGACTGATCCACTTTCTTAGTGTCAGTAAGGAACCAGTGTAAAGACCTCAGAACTGGACTGATCCACTTTCTTAGTGTCAGTGAGGAACCAGTGTAAAGACCTCAGAACTGGACTGATCCACTTTCTTAGTGTCAGTGAGGAACCAGTGTAAAGACTTCAGAACTGGACTGATCCACTTTCTTAGTGTCAGTAAGGAACCAGTGTAAAGACTTCAGAACTGGACTGATCCTCTTTCTTAGTGTCAGTGAGGAACCAGTGTAAAGACCTCAGAACTGGACTTATCCACTTTCTTAGTGTCAGTGAGGAACCAGTGTAAAGACTTCAGAACTGGACTGATCCACTTTCTTAGTGTCAGTAAGGAACCAGTGTAAAGACTTCAGAACTGGACTGATCCTCTTTCTTAGTGTCAGTGAGGAACCAGTGTAAAGACTTCAGAACTGGACTGATCCTCTTTCTTAGTGTCAGTGAGGAACCAGTGTAAAGACCTCAGAACTGGACTTATCCACTTTCTTAGTGTCAGTGAGGAACCAGTGTAAAGACCTCAGAACTGGACTGATCCACTTTCTTAGTGTCAGTGAGGAACCAGTGTAAAGACCTCAGAACTGGACTGATCCACTTTCTTAGTGTCAGTGAGGAACCAGTGTAAAGACTTCAGAACTGGACTGATCCACTTTCTTAGTGTCATTGAGGAACCAGTGTTAAGACCTCAGAACTGGACTGATCCACTTTCTTAGTGTCAGAGAGGAACCAGTGTAAAGACTTCAGAACTGGACTGATAAACTTTCATAGTGTCAGAGAGGAACCAGTGTAAAGACTTCAGAACTGGACTGATCCACTTTCTTAGTGTCAGTGAGGAACCAGTGTTAAGACCTCAGAACTGGACTGATCCTCTTTCTTAGTGTCAGTGAGGACTCGAGCAGCGGCGTTCTGAATCAGCTGCAGCTTTCTAATAGATGTTTTAGTGAGACCTGTGAAGACACCATTGCAGTAGTCCAGTCTACTGAAGATAAAAGCATGGACAAGTTTTTCCAAATCCTGCTGTGACATTAGTCTTTTAATCCTAGATATGTTCTTTAGGTGATAGTAGGCTGATTTAGTAACTGTTTTAATGTGACTGTTGAAACTCAGGTCAGAGTCCATGACTACACCTAGATTTCTGGCTCTATCTGTTGTTTTGAACATTGCAGACTGAAGCTCAGCGCTAACTTTTATACGTTCTGCCTTGTAGGGCGATGGAGGGAGGAAACAAGAAAACAAGGAGAGAAGGAAAGAGAGAATTATATATGAAGGGAGGAAGGTTTGAAGGACATGAAGAAGGAAGGAGAGCAGGGGAGGTGGGTGGGGGAAGGTGAGAAGGAGATGAGGAAGGAAGAATAGGAGGAGAGAAGGAGATGGAGGGAGGTAGGACATAAGGAAAGAAGGAGAGGAGAGGAGGAGATAAAAGAAGGAGAGGAGATGGACGATGTTATAAGAGACAGAAATAGAGACAGGGAGAGCTATTCCTGTAATTATGTTGTTGCCATGGAGACGCTGTCCTCAGTCACAGGTGCCTCGAGGGTATTTTTAAAGCACCTCTCTGATTGGCTCAGAGCTTTGGAACACAGGTTATTGATTGTGTGACATCATTGGGGGAGGTCAAAGGTCATCCATCACAGCTGTCACTGCTCGTTTATCTACGAGATTAATTCAAAACTAACTGTCTACGTGTTTCATTGATTAACATTGAAACACCTTTGTTTACATTAACGTGATGTACAGAGCTGCAGGTTATAACGTATTCCTGTGTTGGTCCCTGAAGGCAGCATCTCTCTGGTCCAATGGGATTTCTCCATATGGCTATAAAGGAACTACAGCACGGTCACATGACTTCTCGTCCCCACCGCTAAGCTAAAGGAGGCTAATGTTGGTCTATAGAGGAACTACAGCACGGTCACATGACTTCACGTCACCACCGCTAAGCTAAAAGTGGCTAATGCTGGGCTATAAAGGAACTACAGCACGGTCACATGACTTCACGTCACCACCGCTAAGCTAAAGGAGGCTAATGTTGGGCTATACAGGAACTACAGCACGGTCACATGACTTCACGTCACCACCGCTAAGCTAAAGGTGGCTAATGTTGGGCTATAAAGGAACTACAGCACGGTCACATGACTTCACGTCACCACCGCTAAGCTAAAGGTGGCTAATGTTGGGCTATAAAGGAACTACAGCACGGTCACATGACTTCACGTCACCACCGCTAAGCTAAAGGAGGCTAATGTTGGGCTATAAAGGAACTACAGCACGGACACATGACTTCACGTCACCACCGCTAAGCTAAAGGAGGCTAATGTTGGGCTATAAAGGAACTACAGCACGGTCACATGACTTCACGACACCACCGCTAAGGTAAAGGTGGCTAATGTTGGGCTATAAAGGAACTACAGCACGGTCACATGACTTCACGTCACCACCGCTAAGCTAAAGGCGGCTAATGTTGGGCTATAAAAGAGCTACAGCACGGTCACATGACTTCACGTCACCACCGCTAAGCTAAAGGCGGCTAATGTTGGGCTCTAAAGGAACTACAGCACGGTCACATGACTTCACGTCACCACCGCTAACCTAAAGGAGGCTAATGTTGAGCTATAAAGGAGCTACAGCACGGTCACATGACTTCACGTCACCACCGCTAAGCTAAAGGCGGCTAATGTTGGGCTCTAAAGGAACTACAGCACGGTCACATGACTTCACGTCACCACCGCTAACCTAAAGGAGGCTAATGTTGAGCTATAAAGGAGCTACAGCACGGTCACATGACTTCACGTCACCACCGCTAAGCTAAAGGCGGCTAATGTTGGGCTCTAAAGGAACTACAGCACGGTCACATGTACTTCACGTCACCACCGCTAAGCTAAAGGAGGCTAATTTTGGGCTATAAAGGAACTACAGCATTGTCACATGACTTCACGTCACAACCACTAAGCTAAAGGCGGCTAATGTTGGGCTATAAAGGAACTACAGCACGGTCACATGACTTCACGTCACAACCGCTAAGCTAAAGGAGGCTAATGTTGGGCTCTAAAGGAACTACAGCACGGTCACATGACTTCACGTCACCACCGCTAAGCTAAAGGAGGCTAATGTTGGGCTCTAAAGGAACTACAGCACGGTCACATGACTTCACGTCACCACCGCTAAGCTAAAGGCGGCTAATGTTGGGCTATAAAGGAACTACAGCACGGTCACATGACTTCACGTCACCACCGCTAAACTAAAGGCGGCTAATGTTGGGCTATAAAGGAACTACAGCACGGTCACATGACTTCACGTCACCACCGCTAAGCTAAAGGCGGCTAATGTTGGGCTATAAAGGAACTACAGCACGGGCACATGACTTCACGTCACCACCGCTAAGGCTAAAAAGGAAAGTTATATTTTGCATATTTTTCAATTAAGTTAATGTGTGATAGATTTGTTAGAGAGATATAGATTTGATTTGATTTTTTTAAATGTGGCCCTACTTTTCCAACAATTTTTTTTAAATGTTTCTTTATTTTTGTCTTTATCATTTTTGTATATATATATATATATGAATGTAAACAGGTGGATTTTAGGTGTTGGAAACTAAAAGATGAGGAAAGATGAACGGGCAACTTGTCAATATGCACTCAAACACACACACACACACACACACACACACACACACACACACACACACACACATACATACACACACACACACATACATACACACACACACACACACACACACACACACACACACACACACACACACACACACACACACACACACACTAGTGGCTATAGTCACTTGTTTCTGACATTAATGAAGAAAGCCTTGACAACTGTTCTGTGTCCAGCGTCTGAGAAACAGTGAGAGTGGGAGGATCACACACACACACACACACATACATACACACACACACACACACATACACACACACACACACACACACACACACACACACACACACACACACATGGACACTGCTGCAGCATATTTTCATGAAATCTATAAAGATTGTTACCTTCACAGTCAATGTTAGAGGAAGTCCTGATCAGGTCCCTAAACAGGTGTGGTTGTATGCGTGCGTGTGTAGCACTGCTTTGCTGCACCCGGTCACAGACTGAATCCTCTGCAGTGCCCTCTAGAGGAGAGGAAGAGAAACTACATACTGATATACACCTGATCATCAGCAGGAGAGGACTCTTTAAAGTAGAGACACTACATACTGATATACACCTGAACATCAGCAGGAGAGGACTCTTTAAAGTAGAGACACTACATACTGATATACACCTGAACATCAGCAGGAGAGGACTCTTTAAAGTAGAGACACTACATACTGATATACACCTGAACATCAGCAGGAGAGGACTCTTTAAAGTAGAGACACTACATACTGATATACTCCTGAACATCAGCGGGAGAGGACTCTTTAAAGTAGAGACACTACATACTGATATACACCTGAACATCAGCAGGAGAGGACTCTTTAAAGTAGAGACACTACATACTGATATACACCTGAACATCAGCAGGAGAGGACTCTTTAAAGTAGAGACACTACATACTGATATACACCTGAACATCAGCAGGAGAGGACTCTTTAAAGTAGAGACACTACATACTGATATACACCTGAACATCAGCAGGAGAGGACTCTTTAAAGTAGAGACACTACATACTGATATACACCTGAACATCAGCAGGAGAGGACTCTTTAAAGTAGAGACACTACATACTGATATACACCTGAACATCAGCAGGAGAGGACTCTTTAAAGTAGAGACACTACATACTGATATACTCCTGAACATCAGCAGGAGAGGACTCTTTAAAGTAGAGACACTACATACTGATATACACCTGAACATCAGCAGGAGAGGACTCTTTAAAGTAGAGACACTACATACTGATATACATCCTGAACATCAGCAGGGAGAGGACTCTTTAAAGTAGAGACACTACATACTGATATACACCTGAACATCAGCAGGAGAGGACTCTTTAAAGTAGAGACACTACATACTGATATACACCTGAACATCAGCAAGAGAGGACTCTTTAAAGTAGAGACACTACATACTGATATACACCTGAACATCAGCAGGAGAGGACTCTTTAAAGTAGAGACACTACATACTGATATACACCTGAACATCAGCAGGAGAGGACTCTTTAAAGTAGAGACACTACATACTGATATACACCTGAACATCAGCAGGAGAGGACTCTTTAAAGTAGAGACACTACATACTGATATACACCTGAACATCAGCAGGAGAGGACTCTTTAAAGTAGAGACACTACATACTGATATACACCTGAACATCAGCAGGAGAGGACTCTTTAAAGTAGAGACACTACATACTGATATACACCTGAACATCAGCAGGAGAGGACTCTTTAAAGTAGAGACACTACATACTGATATACACCTGAACATCAGCAGGAGAGGACTCTTTAAAGTAGAGACACTACATACTGATATACACCTGAACATCAGCAGGAGAGGACTCTTTAAAGTAGAGACACTACATACTGATATACACCTGAACATCAGCAGAGAGGACTCTTTAAAGTAGAGACACTACATACTGATATACACCTGAACATCAGCAGGAGAGGACTCTTTAAAGTAGAGACACTACATACTGATATACACCTGAACATCAGCAGGAGAGGACTCTTTAAAGTAGAGACACTACATACTGATATACACCTGAACATCAGCAGGAGAGGACTCTTTAAAGTAGAGACACTACATACTGATATACACCTGAACATCAGCAGGAGAGGACTCTTTAAAGTAGAGACACTACATACTGATATACACCTGAACATCAGCAGGAGAGGACTCTTTAAAGTAGAGACACTACATACTGATATACACCTGAACATCAGCAGGAGAGGACTCTTTAAAGTAGAGACACTACATACTGATATACACCTGAACATCAGCAGGAGAGGACTCTTTAAAGTAGAGACACTACATACTGATATACACCTGAACATCAGCAGGAGAGGACTCTTTAAAGTAGAGACACTACATACTGATATACACCTGAACATCAGCAGGAGAGGACTCTTTAAAGTAGAGACACTACATACTGATATACACCTGAACATCAGCAGGAGAGGACTCTTTAAAGTAGAGACACTACATACTGATATACACCTGAACATCAGCAGGAGAGGACTCTTTAAAGTAGAGACACTACATACTGATATACACCTGAACATCAGCAGGAGAGGACTCTTTAAAGTAGAGACACTACATACTGATATACACCTGAACATCAGCAGGAGAGGACTCTTTAAAGTAGAGACACTACATACTGATATACACCTGAACATCAGCAGGAGAGGACTCTTTAAAGTAGAGACACTACATACTGATATACACCTGAACATCAGCAGGAGAGGACTCTTTAAAGTAGAGACACTACATACTGATATACACCTGAACATCAGCAGGAGAGGACTCTTTAAAGTAGAGACACTACATACTGATATACACCTGAACATCAGCAGGAGAGGACTCTTTAAAGTAGAGACACTACATACTGATATACACCTGAACATCAGCAGGAGAGGACTCTTTAAAGTAGAGACACTACATACTGATATACACCTGAACATCAGCAGGAGAGGACTCTTTAAAGTAGAGACACTACATACTGATATACACCTGAACATCAGCAGGAGAGGACTCTTTAAAGTAGAGACACTACATACTGATATACACCTGAACATCAGCAGG
>JAPTMU010000060.1:82052-122052 GCA_028583405.1 Pogonophryne albipinna | reverse complement strand
TCCTGGATGTAGGAAGGGCCAGATCCATTCGCAGCATGGTACGCAAGCACCAGGGTCTTGAAGTGGATTCTAGCAGTTACCAGAAGCCAGTGGAGGGAGCGGAGGAGCGGAGTGGTGTGGGAACATTTAGGAAGGTTGAAGACCAGACGAGCCGCTGCATTCTGGATGAGCTGCAGAGGTCGGATGGCACATGCAGGTAGACCAGCCAGGAGGGAGTTGCAGTAGTCTAGGCGTGAGATGACGAGAGCCTGGACCAGAACCTGCGTGGCTTTCTGGGTCAGCTGGGGACGTATCCTCCTGATGTTGTAAAGCGTGTATCTGCAGCAGCGGGTTGTAGCAGCGATGTTTGCAGTGAAGGACAGGTTGTTATCTAGGGTCACACCCAGATTCCTTGCGATATTACTTTAATGGTCAGATCAGGTCTGAAAGGCTCCTTGCATCCCAGCAGCTCCATGTGGAACATCAACAGACAAACATCAACACACATGAGAAACAAACAACAGACATGTAACATCACAGCAGGATCAGAGAGAGATGCTCAGAGAGCCTTCAGCGTGCATCTGATCTGTAGCTCTGTGTTCACTGAGAGGACTGGAGCACAGAGGATGCTTCAGGCTGACTGGAGCACAGAGGATGCTTCAGGCTGACTGGAGCACAGAGGATGCTTCAGGCTGACTTTATTGATCTCCGTTAGATGGTAGCAGTTCATATTGACACTGAACTGATTCTGTTTAGATGTTTATTTTATGGTCTATTTTCCAGCATGTTGAGACCCCAACGTTTTATTAAATGTATAGTAGGGTCTCCAGTACATTGAAACTGACGGATTCTAACCTGCATATGTTGGGCAATATGTACCATTTAAAATGTATTCATTTATTTAACAGGGACATTAATGAAGACAATAGTTTAACAAAATTGGTCGATTTGGGACAATGTTGGTCTGGTTTTGGAGGTTATTGCAGTTTTAACCAGAAAGTGGCCATATTTGTTTTCATATGCAAGTAAGCATCTGGCAATTTCTATATGCTGGAGACCCTACTTTACATTTCTAACATAACACCATTTCCAGGCTCACAGCAGGACCCTCTTGCCCCTTTCACACCAAGGCGGTTCCCGTTCTAGCTCCTCTAGAGCTTTTCTGGTTCGGAACCAGTTTTTCTTTTCAGCCCCCGTTTTGTTCACACCGCCCAGAGCCAGAGTGGTGCTGCCGCTGCTGCGTCCTGACGTCACCGTTTACGTCGCTGATTTTCTCCCCAACGGCGTTCACTACAGCAACAATGGGGGACTGATTCTGGGTCGATGATCGTGTTGCTTTTAATCACACGAAGCCAGATTCAATTAAATAACTACTTCTCAACCCTTGTACTTTTCTCCAGAGTGCCGTGGTTCATTGTTTATTAATGTGTTACAGCGGCATGTACCGCCCGCTGCAGTGCTGTCCGCTGTTTGGCATCACAACGCTGTTATGAAAGTTTCTCAGAATAGCAACCAAAAGCTAAACTGACTATCTTGTTGCTATCCTATTGTGGCACAAGCCGTTTTCTACAGGCACATTTTACCGGCGTATTTTTTCATTATGATTCTACTTGTGATAGTCGGACATGACAACCTGTGCAGCCCATGTATTGATTCCATCCGATAGCTGCTATAATACAAAACAACACGTCTGCCTCTCTCCACGATGATCAATAACAACGGATGGTCAAAGTAAGGTACAAATAAACAGAATCACACGAAGCCTGGTTAGTGTTGCCTGACTTTATAAAGTGTGGTTGCGTTCTGGTCACTTTGCTCAGAGCTACTGCTTGTTACAACTTTCATTTGCCGTACTCGCCTTTAACTGTTAGCTCAGGTTGATCCCGCCCCTGCCCCCCCCTATCCGACGTAAGCGTGACGTATGCGGTTCTTGCTTCTAGACCGACAATTTTTGGGTACTTGATAAGAACCGGTTTTCGGAGCATAGAGGCGGCTCCGCTGCGGTGTGAACAGGAAAAACCGGTGCTTATCAGGCTCCAGCTCCGAACCGCCCTGGAACCGCGTTGGTGTGAAAGGGGCAGAGGAGCTGCAACCTGACTCTAGGTCTTCTTCAATCTTCGTATTATCGTCATGGACATCTTTGAATCTTCTAATATTGTGACGTTTAGATACTACTTGGACCCCAAAGCAGAGACTGACAAAAAATAAAGTTTCAATGTGTTTAATAAACAAAGTTAGTCCAAGGCAGGTACTGACGACAGGGAGCTTGGCTGGCCGTAGTCAATCCAAAAATAAAGCTGCGGGAAAACGTTCCCGACAAAAACTCAAAAAAAGAACTCCTTAACTAACTGCAAAGTGAACAACAACAGACTCCAGGCTGCAGACAAGCACTCCGGACCGCGGGACAGCATGTAATACTCTGGCAGAGAAGTGAGGTGAGGGCCAGGCTCTTAAAGAGCAGGTTAATCATGAGTGGGAACAGGTGTGCCTCATCTGCAGCCAGGAGTAAACCAGCCACGCCCCCCTGTCACACACCAGCCCTGCAGAGACGGAAAGACAGAGTAGAGAGGGGTAAAAGGAGCGCACACAAGTAAAACACAAAAACAACAAAAGCCCCATGCAAAACATAACAGTACTCCCCCCCTCAACGGACGCCTCCTGGCGGCCTACCAGGTCCATCCGGGTAACGGACATAAAAGTCTCTCAAGAGTTTTGGGTCCAAAATGAGCGAGCGAGAAACCCATTGTCGCTCCTCTGGCCCATACCCCTCCCAATCCACTAAATACTGGTATCCACGGCCCCGCCTTCGAACTTTCAGCAACCTCCGTACAGTGAAGGCCGGGTGGTTGTCGATGAGCCGGGGGGGTGGAGGGGGTTCGGTCGGAGGGCAAAGAGGGCTGCAGGAAACTCTCTTAAGGAGTGACACATGAAAAGTGGGGTGCACCTTCAAGGCAAGAGGCAACTTAAGCCTAACCACACTAGGATTGATGACCCGTTCTATCTCATAAGGTCCAATGTACCTGGGAGTGAGTTTCCGAGAATCAGTTTGAAGAGGGAGGTCACGGGAGGAAAGCCAAACCTTCTGGCCCGGTTGGATAATCCGGAGCTGGTCGTCGATGACGATCCGCCATCCTCTGGTTCCGGGCGGAGGTGCGGGTAAGAGCTGCCCGGGCTTCACGCCAGACTCTGCGGGCTCGCCGAAGATGCCCCTGTACCGAGGGAACCGCCACCTCTCTCTCTTGAACCGGGAAAAGGGGGGGTTGGAAGCCGTTGGAAGCCATAAAGGGTGACATACCTGTGGCAGAGCACACCAGGGAGTTGTGGGCGTACTCAACCCATGGCAGATGAAGAGACCATGAGGCTGGGTTTACGAGAGGCAACACAACGAAGAGCCGTTCCCAGGTCCTGATTTGCCCGCTCCGTCTGGCCATTGGTCTGGGGATGGTACCCAGAGGACAAACTGGCCGACGCCCCCAATGCCCGGCAAAAGGCCCTCCAAACTTGGGAGGTAAAACTGCGGACCCCTGTCCGAAACAATATCCTGTGGGATACCATGCAGCCTAAAAACATGCTGGGTGAGAAGAGTGGCTGTCTCGAGGGCAGAAGGTAGTTTAGGCAGAGGGACAAAGTGCACAGCCTTAGAGAAACGGTCAACGATGGTCAGAATAGTGTCATTCCCGTCTGATGGTGGGAGACCAGTCACAAAATCCACCGCAATGTGGGACCAGGGCCGGTGGGGAATGGGAAGGGGGCGAAGAAAGCCAGCGGGGGCCTGATGTGAGGCCTTGCTGCGGGCACAGACGGAACAAGCTGAGACATACTCCTTCGTGTCTGCGGACATAGTGGGCCACCAGAAGCGTTGTCGAATTAGGGCCAGGGTCCGATGAAAACCTGCATGGCAGGCAACCTTTGGACGCGTGTCCCCACTGGAGCACTGGAGATCTAGCATCGGGGGAAACGAACAGCCGGTCTGGTGGACAATCCTGAGCCGCTGGATGGTCCTCCTGGGCCTCCTGGACCACCCTTTCAATCTCCCATCTAGCTGCTCCCACGACACAGGAAGATGGCAGAATGGTTGCATCTCTTGAATCCTCCACTGGGGAAGCGAACTGCCGGGACAAGGCGTCGGCCTTCACATTCCTGGAGCCAGGCCGGTAGGTCAAGGTGAAGTTGAACCGTCCCAGGAAGAGAGCCCACCGAGCCTGGCGCGAGTTGAGCCTGCGTGCAGAGCGAAGGTAAGACAAATTCTTATGGTCCGTCCATACTATAAAAGGATGGTTGGCTCCCTCCAGCCAGTGCCTCCATTCTTGAAGGAGCCAGAACCACTGCCAGCAACTCCCGATTACCAACGTCGTAATTCCTCTCAGCAGGGGTCAGCCGACGAGAGAAGAACGCACAAGGGTGGAGCTTCTGGTCTGAGGGTGAACGCTGGGATAAAACTGCCCCCACTCCAGAATCAGAGGCATCCACCTCCACCACAAACTGGACCCCTGGATCAGAATGAGAGAGCACAGGAGCAGTGGAAAACAAACATTTCAGTCTTACAAAAGCTGCCTCAGCTGCAGGAGACCACTCAAAAGGCAACTTGACAGAGGTGAGTTTAGTCAGAGGCACTGCTACCCTACTATAGTCCCGAATAAACCTTCTATAAAAGTTGGCAAAACCCAGAAACCTTTGCAACTGCTTCCTGTTAGAGGGAGTGGGCCACTCGGTCACTGCTTGGACCTTGGCGGGGTCAGTCCTTAATTGTCCCTTGTCGACGATAAACCCCAGGAAACTCACAGAAGAGGCATGCAACTCGCACTTCTCAGCCTTAACGTACAGTCTGTTCTCAAGAAGTCTCTGCAGTACCAGCCTAACATGCTGGACATGCTCCTGAAGAGTGCGAGAGAAGATTAGGATGTCATCAAGGTACACAAAAACAAACCTGTTTAACATGTCACGCAAGACATCATTAATCATAGCTTGAAAAACCCCAGGTGCGTTCGTTAACCCAAAAGGCATTACTAAATACTCAAAATGTCCCCGGGGAGTATTGAATGCAGTCTTCCACTCATCCCCCTCCCTTATTCTCACCAAGTGGTACGCATTGCGAAGATCCAACTTAGTGAAGATGGTGGCTTCATGAAGGGGAACAAAGGCTGAGTCTATGAGTGGAAGGGGGTACTTGTTCTTGACTGTGATCTCATTAAGACCTCTGTAGTCTATGCAAGGGCGTAGGGTCTTATCCTTCTTGTCCACAAAAAAGAAACCTGCGCCCATAGGCGATGAAGAGGGGCGAATAAGCCCAGCAGCGAGTGAGTCAGAGATGTAACTCTCCATGGCCTCCTTCTCTGGCCTGGAGATATTGTACAGTTTACTAGACGGAAAGGGGGTGCCAGGGAGCAAATCTATGGCACAATCGTAGGGCCGGTGAGGCGGCAAGGATAGTGCGTGGGCCTTGCTGAAAACCTCCTTGATGCTGTGATATTCAGGGGGTACGGAGATGAGATCAATGGGTTTGAGGGGGTCTGGTGCTCTAGTAACTGTGGGGGGTACAGCAGAGTGTAAGCAATGAGAGTGACAGAATAAACTCCAGTTAACGATAGACGAGTTGGCCCAATCTATGTGGGGGTTATGGAGCTTCAACCACGGGAAACCTAAAACGAGTGGTGACATGGGTGAGGGGATAAGGTACATGGAGATTATCTCGTGATGGTTACCAGAGAGCTTGAGGGAAACTGGAGCAGTACGGTGGGTGACTTGGGCTAGGAGTCTCCCATCTAAGGCAAACACATCCTTAGGTTCTGGAAGAGGTTCGAAAGGGAGTTTAGACTGCATAACAAAGTCAGAGTCAATGAAATTGTCATCCGCACCAGAATCTATCAAGACTTGAAGCGGAACAGAGTTCTGAGACCAAGAAATAGTTCCTTTGACTGGGATGCGGTTGGAGGAGGCTGAGTGGATAGAGGTACGGCTCATCAGTGCTCCCCCTGTCGCTGATGAGCCAGGTCTTTTGGCCGAGAAGGACAACCGGCGCTGAAGTGACCAGCCTGGCCACAGTAGAGGCAGAGTCGCTGATGAAGACGGCGTTGATGTTCAGATTGGGTAAGCGTCATCCCTCCCAGCTGCATGGGCTCCTCCATGAGGAAGGGAGAAACCTTGGTAGCTGGAGAAGCACTGGAAGGCCAGGAGTCAGGAGGATGAAGAGAAGGTCCAGGGAACGCAGGCCGTCTAGGAAACTTGGACTGCGGGGGAAGGGAGGTGGGGCTATGCTCTCCTGATCTCTCCCTACGCCTCTCGCGGAGGCGGTTATCTAATCGTGTCGCTAAAGAAATCAACTCTTCTAAGGAGGAGGTTTCATCCCTGGCAGCTAGTTCATCCTTTAAATCCTCATTTAGCCCCTTACAAAAAATTCCCAGCAAGGCCATGTCATCCCAACCGCTCTCTGCTGCAAGAATGCGGAAATCAACAGCAAAATTAGCAACAGAGCCTGAACCCTGGGTGAGTGAAAGGAGTCTTTTACCAGCCTCCTTCCCCCTCACTGGATGATCAAAAACCTTACGCATTTCTGCAGTAAATGACGACAGAGACTGACTGATAGGCGAGTTGCTGTTAGATATGGCAAGGGCCCATGCTGCTGCTTTATCACTCAGTAAGCTCATAATAAAAACAACCCTAGATCTATCAGTGGAATAAGTGAATGGTTGTTGCTCAAACACAAGACTACACTGGTGTAAAAACTGACTACAAGACCCTAAATCTCCTGAATACCTGACGGGTGTGGGGATAAAGGGCTCACGAGGATTGCAGGGCTGTCGTTCCGGATCCGCTTGAGGTGGAGGAGCAGGATCTGGAGCTTGAGCAGTGGCAGGCAGCGGGCACGCGGAGAGGTGTGCTGCGACCTGATCCATATGGCCTCCGAGGTTGGTCACACCGGAGGTTAAATCCCGAATAGCTTCCATTACTCCCTGCAGGGCTCTGTCATGTTGCCCTATAATTACCCCCTGGGCAGCAAGCGCTTCCCTGAGTCTCTCATTCTCTGCGGGGTCCATGTGGCCAGAGTATTCTGTGACGTTTAGATACTACTCGGACCCCAAAGCAGAGACTGACAAAAAATAAAGTTTCAATGTGTTTAATAAACAAAGTTAGTCCAAGGCAGGTACTGACGACAGGGAGCTTGGCTGGCCGTAGTCAATCCAAAAATAAAGCTGCGGGAAAACGTTCCCGACAAAAACTCAAAAAAAGAACTCCTTAACTAACTGCAAAGTGAACAACAACAGACTCCAGGCTGCAGACAAGCACTCCGGACCGCGGGACAGCATGTAATACTCTGGCAGAGAAGTGAGGTGAGGGCCAGGCTCTTAAAGAGCAGGTTAATCATGAGTGGGAACAGGTGTGCCTCATCTGCAGCCAGGAGTAAACCAGCCACGCCCCCCTGTCACACACCAGCCCTGCAGAGACGGAAAGACAGAGTAGAGAGGGGTAAAAGGAGCGCACACAAGTAAAACACAAAAACAACAAAAGCCCCATGCAAAACATAACAAATATGGCCCTTTATGTGTGAGAGGTGCAGGAATGAGTCCTCATCCCTGACATGACTCAGCAATTTACCACTTCCTGTCCCTTGGTGTGGAGGTCAATGGCTTCGAAATGTGGTTTTGGTTGTCAGCCCAGGTAGATGCTGCCTTCAGGGACCAGAAACACCACATCCTGCTCTTCCTGTTTGGTGTTGAATAAACACTTTGAGTCCACATTAGCGTTAATCCCTTCTGAGTAAAGCTGAAGGAAATTCATCAAGTCTTCAGACTTCCTTCTGTTTACAGAGAGAACTGGATCAGCTGGTTCCCGTTAAGCTCGTTAAGCCTCAAACAGTTCTGCATTCGGCTGTTAGTGAACTTTACGACTTACCACCTAAGTGTTTGTTCTAGGAGTTGTTTTACCCAAACGAAGACAACCTGCTGATTATCATCCCGTCGCTTTTAGTCCTTGGAGGAAGTCTTTTTAGGGCCAAATGCATCATGTGACCGACCTGTTGTTTATTGTCTATTGTTGTTTGAGAACTATACGTAAAATTGTCCGGAGCTGTTTTCGGGGGTCTTGATTCTCCTCAATTGAATCTGTATGGGATGCAAGTGAACGACCTCGCAAAGCATTGTGGGATATAAGGTAACGTGGGAAAGAGAAATGGTTGATGGTGTAAAGATCTGGTGCAGATTTGGTGGAGAAAATGAGTGCTGGATTGGGATGAAGGTCTGCAGAGGACTTTACTGCAGTGTCTGGGATGTAATAGCTTATTACAGTTAGTGTAATATCCACATTTTCAGTATGCACACTATCTGCTAAACCCTTGTTTGGTACAGATCTTCTAAAAAGAAATCCAACCATGATCGCAAATCATATCACAGTTGCAATATGAGTCACTTTAACCACAGTTAGTCGTTTCCCTGCAGACCTGGTATGAAGGAGTTGGTTAGATAAATACATACAGAAATATCAACACGCTGTAGTTTTAGGTTTTAGCGTCTTTCAGTTGTTTTAGTTTGCAGATACGATGAAGCAATCATAAACTTCCTGTACAATCCGTCAAAACATTGCAATACGTTTTCCAGATCGTGTAGCCGTAATGCAAAGGGAATTACCTTAACCTTCAGTGCTGATCTAGTTAAATGGCTTCACATATTGGTGGTGTTACATGAACAGTCATGACAGACATTTCCATCCCTTGAATCAAACGAGTGAAATGTCTGCACACGTTGAAACAGGAAGTGATGCGTGTTCTCTGATATCTCCAGATCACCCAGCTGGTCTTACATCAATCACTTTGTAGTCATGGTGACTCGTTTTAGGGTGAAATGTTGTAAAATGAGATAAACTGTAAGCAGTGGTTAAGCAGAATGTGTGTGTGTGTGTGTGTGTGTGTGTGTGTGTGTGTGTGTGTGTGTGTGTGTGTGTGTTTAGCCTCGAGCTAAGTGCTGCTGACCTGTTGCATTAAGATAACATTACCCAGACTCCCATCAATCCCCAACCCCCCCAGGGAGAAATTGTTGAGTCATTGATCATGTGTGTGTGTGTGTGTGTGTGTTTAAAGCAGCATGTTGGAGGCAGCTTTTGTTCTTGTCACACAGACGTTATGTTGCACCGTGAAGTGTTCTCTAACCTCCTCCTGTCACACTTTAATCTCCTCAACAAAGGATGCATGTTGTTTAGATGTTTGTTAGACAGCAGCAGATAATAATGCATCTGTTCTTTAACTGCCTGAACCTCTGGGCCCCTTAGCGACCGAGCTAAAGCGATGCTAACTGAACATTAGCATTGCTTAGTCAGCCTGTTAGCTTGAAGATCTGTTCTCTCTCCAGTTATCTTAGTAATTCTTCATTGAATGAAATGATGTACAGTTCTGAGAACAGAAACACAGAGAAAAACGATTATTCTGAGTGATTAGCATTAGCATGTCCTTAGCTTGCTAGTGTGTTAGCGGTTAGCTTCCCAGCTACTAGGTGTGGCTACTAGAGGTTTTGGATTAAATGTAGACTATTTTGAATGCAGGACTTTTACTGTAACAGAGTATTCCTATGAGAGGTTGCGTTAACCGAATATTTTCCGTCTATGATTTTTTTTAACAACGACGGAAAAATCTGAAAGGAGTCCGTCATTTTGACAGATTAGAACAAACTCGGAACAGCGCCAAAGTTTCCCCGCAGCGAGGCTCCGGTGTTATGCCGTGTTATGGATGCCCGCCAAAAAGGAAATGATACCGTTTCCAAACCGTACTTTGCCGAACAGATCATTGAAATGTCTGTGAGTTTTGGCTTTACGCTGTGCGCTCCCGCGAGGTGCAGCATAACACGGCGCTACAGTTCACGCCCCTTGTCAGAGTCGTGTACGATCCTGTCCGTCAAAATGACGGGCAGCGAAAAGGTCTAGCGCAACCTCTGATTCCCACACTCTGGTACTTCTACTTTTACTCAAGTACAATATCTGAGTACTTCTACTTTTACTCCAAGATCTGAGTACTTCTACTCTTACTCAAGTACAATATCTGAGTACTTCTACTTTTACTACAATATCTGAGTACTTCTACTTTTACTTAAATACAAGATCTGAGTACTTCTACTTTTACTCAAGAACAAGATCTGAGTACTTCTACTTTTACTCAAGTACAAGATCTGAGTACTTCTACTTTTACTCAAGTACAATATCTGAGTACTTCTACTTTTACTCAAGTACAAGATCTGAGTACTTCTACTTTTACTCAAGTACAAGATCTGAGTACTTCTACTTTTACTCAAGTACAAGATCTGAGTACTTCTACTTTGACTCAAGAACAAGATCTGAGTACTTCTACTTTTACTCAAGTACAAGATCTGAGTACTTCTACTTTGACTCAAGAACAAGATCTGAGTACTTCTACTTTTACTCAAGAACAAGATCTGAGTACTTCTACTTTTACTCAAGAACAAGATCTGAGATAAACAGAAAGTAAACGGTGTGTATATATAATAGGATGTCTGTAAACAGATGTATGGGATGAAGCTGATCTCTCTCTGAAGCTTGTAAATGTAAATCTGTAAACACATAACCTTTAGTGAGTGTTTCCATTAGCTCCGCCTCCTCGTTGCCTGCTCTCTGTGTCCCTCATGCCCCCCGGGGTGATTGTGGTTAATGAGAGAAACCAGATTATCTGAACCGGTCCACAGCTGTCCGTCACAGAGCTGGATCGCATTAGAGCGATTTAAACAAAGGTCATCTGGACATTAGACAGAGCGGTTAGTGATGGAAACTCCCTGAGGGACCCTCACACACACACCTCAGCTGACTTCCTGTCTGCTCTGGTTTCCTCCGGACAGATCCACACTGATGCGGACACATTGATCTACTATCTGCATGCACCTTTAGAGCTGGTTGGCAGGTTGTTTTCTTGCATCATTGGGGATTCAAAACCTTTACGAAAGATTAGACATCCCTTGCTTTTACTGCAATGGATGCAACTAAACGTATAAGGAGCCCAAACAAAGATATTTTGACGATAAAGAAAGCAGAACAAGAATCGTATTTAGTATAGCATTGAAGTGTTACACAGTGTTATCTCTTTGGGCTTGATTCAGTCCAATTCAAAGCGTCCGCGAAGGGTTAAACACGGGAAGATAAACACTTTGACACGATCAAACCATCGCTCCACTCCTTCTGCTTCGTTTGACCATTTATTGCTTATAAAAACAAGCAATAATACATCCAGGTGCTGATAACCTGAAGATGACGATGCCACTGATGGTTGAGGATATTTCCACAGAAGGTTTGGCCTCTCTTTCCATTCAGACCCACAGTGAGCAGGTGAGCCAGGTTCAACATCCACTAACTCCAGAGCACGCCCAATAACACCTACAAAATACCTGATCATAAAATAACTAGTGCTGTCAAAATTATCGCGTTAACGGCGGTAATTAATTTTTTGAATTAATTGCGTTAAAATATTTAACGCATTTAACGCATGTGCAGAATGGCCCGTCCCATACGTGCCACCAGTGGCAGCGCCAGGGTATGGCTGGGGTAGGCTACACCCATACCAAGAAATGGCTTAGCCCCACCATGAAAAATGATGTTAAAGTAAGCAAAATAAAGTCTGCCAACTCGCGCGGAGTAAATTGCACAGACAGCAGTTAGTAAGATTGATTTCAGTAGCCACGGTTTTGAAAACTTTTGTCACGTAGTGATCGTCTTCTCAATAGAACATCTTTGATCTTTGTCTTCTGGCCAATCAGAATCAAGATAACGGCGTGGTGTTGTTGCAGGAAGTCCCGACGGAGAATACTTTTACTGTAGTACCTTATTATACACATCCATGTGTAGTACAGGTAACACATAACTGGTACGCAGGTTATGTGCGTAATCTGAAACTTGTGTCACAAAGCGCATTTGCGTACCGACGTACTTGTGAAGCTTTTCCAGAAGGCGGTTAGATCACCGGACGACATAGTCGGTCTCCGTGTGCACAGACAGGGCTGCTGTTAACGTCGGTCTGTACAACGGAATTGTGCCAAAACTACGCCAACCGGCTGCCGAGGGAGACTTCCCCCCCCTCCACTAGCCGCCGCCGCCCCCCCCACCCTCTGTCGACTTTCCTGAAGTACTCCCCCGTTGATAGAAATCAACACGTAATGAATTCAGACCCCACGGTTTGATGATTGATAGGTGTGTGGGTTGTCTTTCATTTTGACACGCAGAATTTTTTTATAATAAACATAGATACTGTATGTTAAATGGATATATCCGCCTTCTTTCATTTATCTTTCCATTCCCACAATATACATAAATAAATGGCATATTTTGGACATAGTTCGAATGGTGATTAATCATGATTAATTAATTTTTAGGCTGTGATTAATCTGATTAAAATGTTTAATCGTTTGTCAGCCCTAATAAAAACACATGAACCTTACATGTGGCTCCTACACCATGCTTTTACTCCAAAGGAAACAACTATAGCAACCCAAAAACAATATGTTGACGATAAACACAGCCGAGCAAGAGTCAACATGGACGTATTTATAGCATTTAATCACAGTGTTATCTCTTAGAGCTTTTGATGCCTACACTTTTCCAAAATTAGGACATTAATTCTCTTTTAGTTTTTCAAATTCTACCGTTTTCTGATATTCCTGAAAACCACGCACTGCCAGTTTATCTGAAGCTGATGAGCCTGCAGGTTTCTTGCTGTTCTGAGTTTGTATCTTCATTGTTTATTGCACGTATTGTCAGCTAAATGAAACGTAATGAACTGTAAAAGCTCAAATCAGCGTATTTGACGACTAAAGATACTGAATCTTGAACATGGACGTAGCGGACAGACATCAAAGCCTCACATATGATTGTCATGTGGTCGATGTTTTGGAAACAGACACACTATGGTCTTTATGAACTCTCTGTAAGCAACAAGGAGCCTTCACACTTTAAATAGCGTGACACTGCTCAGAGGAAATGGTAAAGAACCTTTTCGTTCAGGCGTCATGATACTTCACTTAGCTAACTGCAAAACAAAGGGAACTCTCATCACCTCAGTCCCACATGGAAACACCTCCTTCCTGTGTCACTGGGGGCAATCACTTGGTTATTAATGGATCCATTTAAAAAACAAGTATATCGCATATCAGCCGTTACATTGAAGAGAACTGGTTACACGCAATATGATGCAAGGACTGGGCTGAGGCGTCAATAACTGCTGGTTTATGTAGTTTGGTTAGGGTTAGGTTGTAGGGTTAGTTCGTAGGTTGTTGGGTTAGTTTGTAGGTTTTAGGGTTAGTTCGTAGGTTGTAGGGTTGGGTTGTAGGTTGTAGGGTTGGGTTGTAGGTTGTAGGGTTAGTTCGTAGGTTGTTGGCTTAGGTTGTAGGGTTAGGTTGTAGGTTGTAGGGTTAGTTTGTAGGTTGTTGGCTTAGGTTGTAGGGTTAGGTTGTAGGTTGTAGGGTTAGTTTGTAGGTTGTTGGGTTAGGTTGTAGGTTGTAGGGTTGGGTTGTAGGTTGTAGGGTTGGGTTGTAGGTTGTAGGGTTAGTTCGTAGGTTGTTGGGTTAGGTTTTAGGGTTAGTTTGTAGGTTGTTGGCTTAGGTTGTAGGGTTAGGTTGTAGGTTGTTGGCTTAGGTTGTAGGGTTAGTTCGTAGGTTGTTGGCTTAGGTTGTAGGGTTAGGTTGTAGGTTGTAGGGTTAGGTTATAGGTTGTAGGGTTAGGTTGTAGGTTGTAGGGTTGGGTTGTAGGTTGTAGGGTTAGTTCGTAGGTTGTTGGCTTAGGTTGTAGGGTTAGGTTGTAGGTTGTAGGGTTAGTTTGTAGGTTGTTGGGTTAGGTTGTAGGTTGTAGGGTTGGGTTGTAGGTTGTAGTGTTGGGTTGTAGGTTGTAGGGTTAGTTGGTAGGTTGTTGGGTTAGGTTTTAGGGTTAGGTTGTAGGTTGTAGGGTTAGGTTGTAGGTTGTAGGGTTAGGTTGTAGGTTGTAGGGTTGGGTTGTAGGTTGTAGGGTTAGTTCGTAGGTTGTTGGGTTAGGTTTTAGGGTTATGTTGTAGGTTGTAGGCTTAGGTTGTAGGTTGTAGGGTTGGGTTGTAGGTTGTAGGGTTAGGTTGTAGGGTTGGGTTGTTGTAGGGTTAGGTTGTAGGTTGTAGGGTTGGGTTGTTGTAGGGTTAGGTTGTAGGTTGTAGGGTTAGGTTGTAGGTTGTAGGGTTAGGTTGTAGGTTGTAGGGTTGGGTTGTAGGTTGTAGGGTTAGGTTGTAGGGTTGGGTTGTTGTAGGGTTAGGTTGTAGGTTGAAGGCTGTAGGTGTGGAATTGTGTCTAAAGAGTTGTTATGCCCTCCTTACTAGAAATTTGGGAAGTAGGAAAATGAACGTTGTTTGTGATGGTGATATCTCTCGTATGTTAGCGCATTAGCTACGCTTGATTGCTAAAGTTAGTTGTCTGGGTTAGGGTTAGTGTCTTCTGGTCCAGAATGACCATATGTGCAAAAGTGAAAGGTATCTAAAGATTATTCTATATATCTATGTATTATATTTCCATGTGTATTTTATAGTTTAGGACAAATATTGCTCGTCTTATTTCAAGGATCTTTTATTCCCTTTCTTTTCAGTTATTAAAGGTTTTCTGGTTTTTGATTGGTTGCAACACTCTGTACTTTTTGAATAAAGATTTGTTGTTTCACAAAGACTCTGCACTAACCGCTGTAAACACATATCTGATCATATCTCTCTCTCTCTCTCTCTCCAGCCATCCTGGTTTACAGAGTATTTCGAAACGAAGCGAAGAGGAACGTAAAGATTCTTCATGGCATCATCCACCTGCTCGCCCTCGTCGTCAGCATCGTAGGTGAGAGACGGCAGCTCTTCCTCACACAGAGTCCAACATTTAAACCTGTCCCAGAACAATCTTCTATTAAATCAGAGAACAAAAACTAAAAGTCATGATGGGGAAAAACAGATACAGATGCATTCCTGCAGGACGGTTTGTCTCTGCCTTCCCCAACAGGAGGAGATCAGCGTGTTTTTGGAGAATTAGTTTATTCATATACCGTTTGTTTCTCGTTGTGTTTTTGGTCAGGTATCGTCGCTGTGTTTGACTTCCACAGAGCAGCAAAGATCCCCGACATGTACTCTCTGCACAGCTGGTGCGGCATGCTGACCATCATCTTATTCTGCGTACAGGTAAACACACACACACACACACACACACACACACACACACACACACACACACACACACACACACACACACACACACTGTCCACAGTTACAGATGACCTCATTACAGTTTTAATGTTCACACAATGAGACGGATCTGAGACACGTCAGAAACTAATCAAGATAGAATATAAAAAGTTAGACATTGTGTTGAGTCGTGTACTCACGTGTTCCCAAATGTTCTGTCACTTTAAACACTACATGTCTGTGTGTGTGTGTGTGTGTGTGTGAGCTCTCTTATTGATCTATTAAATATATAAAATAATATGAATGATATCCTTTAATATCTGCCGTTGAAACACTGAAGCCGTCTGAGCTGTGATGAGAACAGCAGAGAGCACAGCATGCAAACTCAATGCAAACACCTCTACCTGTTGTGTGTGTGTGTGTCCTAGCATTACTATACTTGTGGGGACCTAAATCTGTTTACACAGTCACGTGTGGGGACTCGCCTCCCTTATGGGGACAAATTGGAGGTCCTCATGAGGGGAATCATTAATTTTAGGGTGAAGAGCATTGGGCTCCGGAGCCCTGCGTGGTGCACTGGCTCTCGGTAAATAGGCGTTTAAAAAAAACATTAAAAACCTCCATAAACATAGCCCTATTAAGAACTTGTAAAACCCCTTTTAAAAGCGTTATAAAAGCTCTGTGAGGACAAGACCGTTTTAAAAGACTGGTTAAAAAGTGCAGGACGGGGCTGGACCACGGAACGGCGGCAGAGTATGTTAAAAAGCAGATCTCCCCAACCCAGGATCTCTGGAGGGGGGCGTGTGTGTGTGTGTGTGTGTGTGTGTGTGTGTGTGTGTGTGTGTGTGTGTGTGTGTGTGTGTGTGTGTGTGTGCAGGTGTTGTGTGCGTGTGTGTGTGTGTGTGTGTGTGTGTGTGTGTGTGTGTGTGTGTGTGCAGGTGTTGTGTGCGTGTGTGTGTGTGTGTGTGTGTGTGTGTGTGTGTGTGTGTGTGTGCGTGTGTGTGTGTGTGTGTGCGTGTGTGTGTGTGTGCAGGTGTTGTGTGCGTGTGTGTGTGTGTGTGCAGGTGTTGTGTGCGTGTGTGTGTGTGTGCGTGTGTGTGTGTGTGTGTGTGTGTGTGTGTGTGTGTGTGTGTGTGCAGGTGTTGTGTGCGTGTGCGTGTGTGTGTGTGTGTGTGTGTGTGTGTGTGTGTGTGTGTGTGTGTGTGCGTGTATGGAGCTCGTCCCAATGGAATCAGTAAAAGACCTTAAATGAGAAGGGGATCTAAAATGGTTAACTTAAGAGTGATTCCAGTTCTGTTAGTTAAAACCATGCATTAAATACATTTAAAAGTGAACGTGCAAGTATTAAAACAACAGTGCAATAATAAAAGGGGGGCACACCGGGTTAGTAAAATCGTATAAAATGAACTAGATGTCACTGGAAAATAAAAACCACTAAGATCAAGGTCAGGTAAGTTTAAAAGATTCCAAAGGACAGGTGTTTTCTGCTCTGTTTATTTTAATAAAAAGGTGGCAGGTCGGTGAAGAGTTTCTCTCTGCCGGTGGTTTTCTGGCCTCCAGGTAATAAAATAAATAAAAGTAAATAAATAAAAGGATCGCTCCTCATGTGGCTTTGATTATGATCATAAGGTGAAAACATGCATATATATACATTAAAGGAATAAAACATGTAGTAATAAAAACATAAATATGAACACCATTAAGATAAATAAGATAGTGCTAAAAACATGCGTTAAAAATGGAGCACACCAGTAAAAAAGTCCAGATCAGGAGGATCTAAAAATCTAATTAATAAATAAATATAAGTGCTAAAAGACGTGGAGGGTGGATTCAAACAGGCAGACGCAGAGAAGGAGATTAAAGTCACCGATCTGCAGGGGAGAGAAACTGGGGGGAGAGGAGATCATACAGGTTGTTGAGGTTATTAAAACATGTTTGAGTCGTAGGAGGCGGACCCCGGTGCGCAGGCGATGGATCCACCTCCGCTCCGCCGCTCGCCTCTGACCCGTGCTCCAGCCGCTGCTGCTCTCCAGGCCCAGACTGTACATTCTGGAGGCCATGGAGTTTAAAATGGTGGTATAAAACGCTCGTGCCGTCCCTGTCTCTGATTCTGTATCGGTGTTGTTTAATTCTGAGGCTGATCTCATTGCGCGTTTCCCCCACATAGAGTCTCTGGCAGGCCTTGCACCTAATTGCATAAATAGCGTTTTTTGTGTTAGGTGTCAAGGCCTGCCGTACATTGCTCCCCTCTCGAGAGAAGGGATTGAAAACGTGGGGGAGGCGAACTAAACCAACCTCAGAGACCCGAGGCGCCTCCCTAGTTTTGGCCCTTTTGTTGAGATGTGTGTGGACCAGAAGGTCCTGGAGATTCTTGTTCCTCCGGTAGGCGGAGATCAGCCGGCACGGCCGCAGCGCGTCACAGTCCCCCCTAGCCCCCTCAAAATTGGCCCTAAGTTTACCCAAGAGGTTGCTCAGACTCCCTGAGTAGGTTGTGATGAGGGGGACGAGGGTGGGGCCGGACGGCCGGGCGGAGATGTCTTTATACCTGTCTATGAAGGTGCGGCTGACCTCCGCCTTGATGCTTCTAAGGAAGCGCCTCGAATAGCCCCTAGGTCTCAGCGCACTAAAGAGAATTCTGGTAGCCTCCTCCACATCCTCCGCGAGGGTGCATATCCTGTGGAAACGGATCAGCTGGGATGTAATCAGACCTCTGTACGTGTGTTGGTTATGGTTAAGGGTTAGGGTTAGGATAAGTCTCCAGGAAATGCATGTAAGTCAATGTAATGTCCCCTGAAGTGATGTATACATGGTGTGTGTGTGTGTGTGTGTGTGTGTGTGTGTGTGTGTGTGTGTGTGTGTGTGTGTGTGTGTGTGCAGCAGAGCAAAAGCAAACATGCTGCAGGAACTGTATGATGATCCGATGCATGCTGGGAGATTTCTCCACATCTCAGAGGGAACAAGTTTTTTTTGTTTCTTGTTCTTTTTGTTTATTACTGCTCATACTTTATTCCAATTCATTATTCACGTTAATACTGTTATATGTTTAAATATTTTTTTTAATATTCTGGAATATCTTTTAATATATATATTTTTTTACATTTCTTTATAATAATAAATATTAATACATTTCATTTCCAAGTGCTTTTTCAGGCGATCAAAGACGCGTTACCGTGGTGATAAAACGAGATATAATAGAATACAAATATGAAAACAGCAACACAACATAATTCACATATTAAAAGCCAGTCTGAAGAGGCGTGTTTTGAAGGTGGGGGGTCGGTGCAGTCTCTGATGTGTTGTGGAAGGGAGTTATATCCATCCATCCATCCATCCATCTTCTTCTGGAGAGTTTTCCAGAACAACTTTGGTGCCGCCCGAAAGAAGGGAGTTATAGTTTTCTTAAAATAGTTTTCGGTAACACTTTATATTAAGGTACACAAATTCACCATCAACTAGTTGTTAATCAACGTGCATATTATCAGTTTAGTGGCTCTTTAGTAGTCATTATAAAACACTTAGTAATGCCTTATTCTACATGACCAGATTCTACAAGTAATAAGCCATTAGTTGAGAGTTTTTCCTCAATAACCCTCTAATTAGTGCTGATTTGTTGCAAGTAAGGAAGTTGTTGTACATGAGTTTTGGTCTTACTATGCTCAATATGGGCCTAATAAGGCAGTAGTACCACTACACCAAGTCAAATTCGTCGTACGTGTCAACCTACCTGTCAATAAACCTGATTCTGAAGTAACACACACAGAAGTAGTGCTAACATTTCCTCCTCTCATTTCTCCCAGTGGGTGATGGGTTTGATGTTCTTCCTGTTCCCTGTCGCCTCGTCGTGGTTGCGGGCCTCCTACCTGCCGGTCCATGTGTTCTGCGGTCTGGTTCTGGTGGTGATGTCCATCGGCACCAGCCTGCTGGGCATCACGGAGAAACTGCTCTTCAGCATCATGTAGGTCTGATTCATGGCCAACAGTGGAAACACAGTTCCTCCTCAGTAACGTGATGCCATGAGGCCCAACATGACTTTTCTCTAGGTCTAGGGAAGATCCAGGGAAAGATTAAGGGAAGATCCAGGGATAATCTAGGAAGGATCCAGGAAAGATTCAGGGATAATCTAGGAAGGATCCAGGAAAGATTCAGGGATAATCTAGGAAGGATCCAGGAAAGATTCAGGGATAATCTAGGAAGGATCCAGGAAAGTTCCAGGGATAATCTAGGAAGGATCCAGGAAAGATCCAGGGATAATCTAGGAAGGATTGAGGGAAGATGAAGGGAAGATCTAGGTAATGTCCAAGGAAGATCCAGAGATAATCTGTAAAAGATTCCTGGAAGATCCCGTAAATATCCGGGGAGGATCCAGGAAGGATTGAGGGAAGATCCAGGGAAAATGTAGGCAAGTTCCTGGGAAGATCTAAGAAATATCCAGGGAAGATCCAGAGAAGATCTAAGGATTATCTAGGACAAATATCCAGGGAAAACCCAGTTATTTTACTTTTTAGGAGTCAGGCCATTTTGGCTTCATGCACCACAGAGCAACTTTAACCCAAATGTAAAAGCCACCCTTCGGACGCTGTACCTAGTTCTCTTTCCACATCCATGCATCACGCTGGAGTTGAATGTAATGTCCTAACTCTGTCTCTCTCTTCCTTTGTCTCTGGACTCAGGCCGACTTACTCCACATTCCCTGCTGAGGGGGTTCTGGCCAACGTCCTGGGTCTGGTGCTGGTGTTATTCGGAGTGGTTCTGTGCTACCTGATCACCAGGGAAGAGTTCAGACGTCCACCGAACCCAGAGGAAGAGTCTCTGTCCGTCCACTTCAAGACCCTGACTGAGGGGGGTACTCCCAACTCGCCTTGACCTAAAAGTGATGGTCTGACACCCCCTCCTTCCAGCCAAGCTATACGACCTTCAGTTACTGAATTAAAAACCCTATGGTGAACCTAAGGAATCAATAAACTCAGTCTCAAGTCAAACTAATCGTCTGTTCAGAAACTCTTACACTACTCGGGCAGAGCAATCCAAGTCTCTTTAATCCAGACGTATTCTTACTACTTCCCAACACGTGAATGTACCATAAAACCTGACCATTTAAACACTAAACAGTATCATGCTTACCAGGCGCGCTAATTATCAGTAGTGAGAGTTTGTAATTAGCCGAAATGAAGCAGTGAGCATTAGTTTTATTCCCGGGCCGTCAGTATTTAGATCAAGTTGGAATATCAGGTGTGCTGAATTCAGTCCTCTGGCATGTTCAGTGTGCTGAATTCAGTCCTCTGGCATGTTCAGTGTGCTGAATTCAGTCCTCTGGCATGTTCAGTGTGCTGAATTCAGTCCTCTGGCATGTTCAGTGTGCTGGAAACGTCCGTAAATCATCAATATTGAATATTTGTCTGCCATTAAGAGAACAGATATTTTATTTATATATTGAACATCCTTGGCACCAATATTTATTTCCTGTTGTATCAAAGTGTCTACATATAAGTATCGTACTCAGATCGGTATCTGTGTAAAGAAGTACGCAGCTTTATGTATATTTTGGCTCTTTTTGAGAAATTAAAAGTCAGATTTATGCCAACGATTACTTTCACATTTGACCATCTTAGTTTTGGAACTATTCTCTTCTGCCATCCTTTATTTCACTGTTTGGACAAATCACTGAACTTATTGAATCGATCATCCGAGTTGAATCAGACTCCATTAAGTTTAAGGATAATGCTCTCAGTAATCACACTACTTTAGTTGGATGTCCTGTAAGATCTTGATCTGCCCAGTCGGTCCAGTTTGTCCACATTACCAGAGTATATTATCTGTCTGTATTTAAATGGACTGTCCTGTTAACGATGTCCGTCCAGTGTGAGTTTGGTTACTTGATGCCTTTTTAACAGAGTATGTTAAATGAATGTTGTTGAATTATATATATATACTTAACATGTATATGTCGTTTTTTGACTTCAGGTCTCCGCACCAGTGCCTAAATAACAGCTGTCTCTGAAAATGATTGTTTAATGTTGTCGTACTCGTGCCCACTTTGCCATGGAAGTCTTTATCTCATCGGGACAACGTGGAATAAATACAGATGTGTTCAACGGCTGAGTTGTTTTGTTCCAATTTCTTTTAACTGACTTATTCTGATGTAACACGACATGATAAAGCTTCATCAGGCGTGGGTCAGCTGGGATAACACACAAAACACACCGGGGGGTTATATCAGAAAAGTACGGTGGCCCACAGGTGCAATGTTCTACAACAGCCCAAAATAAAAATACACTTTTAAGTATTCAGTCTTGGTCAAAATACTTCTTCCACTGCTGTACAGAAGGGGGAAAGATAGATTTACACAACGTCTTCCATTCAGTTTTATTCCTCTTTGTAACGTTCACAAGTGCTGACACACTCATGTTGTTTTACATTTTTTAATAATGATGTCCTTTTGGTTTTCCTGTGTTTTAAAGTATCTGACAGTAACTCTGTATTACCTGTGGCGTTACACATCCTACATGAACAGCACAACACTTTGCTTTATTGACAGCTGTCGTCCCGCACTGAGTGGCGTTCTGCACCTAATCACATACAACTTTAAACTAGTCTTGAACCAATTCACTTGTAATGTACTTCATGTCTTTAATTGACCAGAATCAGATCCAAACCCAACAGAGCGACTATGAAAACGGCTCGAGTATTTTAGCGTTGGCACACCTTGATGGAAACTCCTGAGCAGTAAGAAATAACGGCAGTGACTGTCAGCGGTTCATCAGCAGCTCTCAAACCAAGCTGCTGATTCATTAGAAACATGAACAGAAATGTACATAAAACAGGCATTAATGTGCATAAAATACAATAAAACTGCAAAACCAACTCTCTGAACTGTGAGCTATGTTAGCATCTGTGGTTATCGATCTCTCTATTCTCACATCTTCAGTTTAAGTTGATGAAATTAACCACTTGATTTCTTTAAACGATGTATCCTTGATTTCAAACAGAGGAAGGTAAAAGCATGTTTCTTATTTCTATCACACCACTGTTGCTTTTAGCCATCTGAAATCAGAACTACAACCTGAAGCGAGCTAATGAAGCTAACATTAGCTCAATTAATCAGCAGAAAACTCCATGGACTTTTTAATGATACTAACACACAAGAAACGTGTAAAATAGATTTTAAATATAAACTTGATGGCTACATATGGAGTTAAAAACAAGGCAAACATTTGGTTTAGTTTTAACCCCCCAAAAATGCTAATAAAACGCCTTGTGGTGCAGACAGCTAGTTAGCACTAGCATTTTACTCCAGGCTACGGGTATGGTGGATTTAGGGGAGTATTGTGGGGGTGGGTTGGCTAACGAGATGTGCATGTATGTGGTCTGTATTCATGTTTCTTGCATTGAATGTTTTGTCGTTGGACCCCCTCGAAAACAAGGTATTTCCCCTTAAATTAAGGTGACCAGATTTTCAAAATTAAAACCGGGGACATTTTGAGTTTTGCGGTCAAAATCTCATTAACATATCCAATTTTCTTCACTGTTAAAGAATAAAGGGGGACAATTCTGGTTCAATGTTATTCGAACATTTGAACTGTTCAAACGTACAAACGGGGACGTCTGGTCACCCCTACCTTAAATAAAGTGTAATCAGTGGCTAACAGCTAACGGCTAACGGCTAGCAACCTGTGACAGAACTGTAACTGAAAGCCACACCGTTAGTTATGCATTACTTTAATCCCTAATATCATTTCAACAGGTTTAAAGTCCATCCCTCATTAAGATGTCAGTTTGCTTAATCTAGACCAAAGCAGTTTTTTTTGATCAGGCTGTAAACATGTTTATGGGCAGGGCTGCACATAACTGGTGAGCAGGTGCGCATGCCCCGCCCAAAAAAGGAGCACCGGATCATTTGAAAAAAGCGCAGAGAGAGAGAGAGAGAGAGAGAGAGAGAGAGAGAGAGAGAGAGAGAGAGAGGGAGGGAGAGAGAGAGAGAGAGAGAGAAGAGGGAGATAGAAAAGAGAGAAGAGAGAGAGAGAGAGAAGAGGGAGATAGAAAAGAGAGAGAGAAGAGAGAGAGAGAGAGAGAGAGAGAGAAAGAGAGAGAGAGAGAAAGAGAGGGAGAGAGAGAAAGAGAGGGAGAGAGAGATAGAAAAGACAGAAGAGAGAGATAGAAGAGAGAGAGAGAGAAGAGAGAGATAGAAAAGAGAGAAGAGAGAGAGAAGAGGGAGATAGAAAAGACAGAAGAGAGAGAGAGAAGAGGGAGAGAGAAAAGAGAGAAGAGAGAGAGAGAGAGAGAGAGAGGGAGAGATGTGAGAGAGAGAGAGAAAAGAGAGAGAGAGAGATAGAAAAGAGAGAGAAGAGAGAAAGATTTGCGAGTTGCATAAGAACTGGTGAGATAGCAGGGTTTCCCACATAGACTTTACTTGGCGGGCCGCCCAGGTATATTAACGGCTGCCCAGGTATATTAACGGCCGCTCAGGTATATTAACGGCCGCCAAAGTATAATTCGCGAGCTATTTAGGTTTAATTGTTTTAATCCGTCCATGAGCACGACGGCATCTGCGATCCCTCGCTCTACCCCTCGCTATCGCGTGAAGGGTCTGCTTCATGCGCACAGTAACCCTGCTGCGAGGCACGGGCGAACAGTTCATAAAGTCAAGAACCCCTCAAAAGGTCCGGTTTATTTCATTTTAAGGATGCGCACCAAGCACCATCTCCAGGTGCTCCTTTGAGAACCAGGGCAAACAAATGATGGGCACCCCTGCTTATGGGGATGGACTCGCCCTGATCGTGAACTACAACGATAAAGATGCCAGCTACACCGTTGAAAGTCACAAACTGCACAAATGTCTTTAAATGTCACGTATTGATTCTACTCCAGCTTTAGCACCACTGATGGTTGCTGAGTTACGATCGGACAATCACTGTTTTGGGGCTCAGTTTGATTCGATTTGAGCCAATCACCAGCTAGCCATGTTAGCACTATGTTTCCATGGCAGTGAATGCAAAAGGTCTTGCTATATCACATGGGATCCATGTGGTTTGCATAACTTAGGAATTTCAGGACTAAATAATATTAAAAAGGCCTTTGTAGCGAAAAACAAACATAAGTCTACCTGAAGCAAAAGGTCTGATAACCTTAAAGCGTGTTTCTAATAGATGCGAAAAGGAAAATCCAAAAGTTTTATACAGTTTTAAGAGAAACAATATTTTATACATATATAACTTAAAAAAGATAAATATCACTTATTTTAGTTTTTTATATACGGTCAGCCAGTGCTTCTTCAATAACCGGGTCTTCAAGGACCGGATCAGAGCCTGGATCCAGGTTTCCAGTCATGCAGGAGCTTCAGATTTAAAATGGAAATCTTCATTAGACAGCAGACGCTGGTGCTGATGGTGGTTTCCAGTCTCTCTGAATACATCTCAGTCTAGAGTTTGTGAACATGGCAGAAAAACCAAGCAGTTGGCATCCAGAGACTTCAGATTTAAACGACAAAGAACTTTCTTTAAGTGCTACCTGATGTCTCTTTTGTGTTTACTTCTGAATCCTCCCAAGCTACTCTTCTCTTTTGTGCTTGGTAACGGCAGGAGCTGATGTGTCTTTGTCTCTGGCTTGTTCATTGACAGGCAACATGTTCTGGATGAAACACATTTGAAGAACTTCTGTTTTCCCCTACGTCTTTTACACAATAAAGAAGTCACTACGTTTGCAAAGAAGTGCTTTAATAACTCTGTCCAGCTCTCTTTATTCACCTTCAATCCCTTTTGTGTATGAGAGCAACCATACACCAGCAGCTCCTTCAAGTGTGTGTTGTTACCCTCATTTCACATTTATTGCGCCTTGCCCCTCTACATGTGGTACAATCTAGTTCATTTCCAGCTTATCCCAGACTAAATACTTCCACAGCCGTTGGGAATATCGGAACATCTTGAGTGCTTGACCCTCTTCCCTTTTCTCTGACCTAATGCGTAAACCCTTCTCTAAACGTTGGACTCCACAAAAGGTCTTTTTGGTTTGACCGGAGACGTCGGGCCTGTCTTTCTGTCCCTCGGTTTGTCTGAGCCGCTGTGGATCACCGGCAGCGTCCGAGCAACTTTCACATCCCGGTACGACGGGTTCTGACTGGCCACCTTCCCCGACCCCTCGCCCTGAGGATAGTGGTCTCGCTGGTTGTCGTTGTGCGCGTTGTTGTTGCTGCGATTGTAGAAGGCGATGGAGGATGGACCGAAGCCTCCCTGGTTGTTCGGGGTTTTGCTCGGCGACGTGACGACGGTGTCCACCGAAGACACGGCCCAGGATCTGGACGGGCTGAGGCAGGAAGCAGAACCAGACGTTGTTTGTTGCGGAAACTGCTGTTGGACCCTCGCTGTCCTGTCCACTACGCCCATAAAAGGAGTGTTCCTGGATGACCGCCCCGCCTCTCCAGGGTAAGTCCCGCCTCCCACCATGCAAACTTCAGACTGGGGGGAGGAGATCAGGAAGAGGTCGTCGTGGTACCCCCCGGCGGTGTTTAGATCCAAAGGGATGTCCATGTGCTGGGCGGAGGCCGAGGTCCTGAAGCCGGGGTTAGGGATGCTGCCACTGGAGAACCGGACGCTGGAGCTCTGGGAGTGAACCAGCGTCCGGGGGGGGAGGAGCGGGGGAGGAGTTAGGGTGGGAGCTGAGGGGGCGTCGTAACCGCCCCCTGATGGTGGTACTGGTAATCATGCGACGGTGTGAGGTTTTCAGGCGGTAACTCGGTAACCTCCATGGGGTAGTACGCAGCTTTGGATTGGTTGCGACTGAACTGATGTGCCGTGACGAACCTGTTCACCCCCGCCGACCTCTCGCCTCCCCCATCCCTCCCATAGGCTCCCGAACTTAAACCAGTCTGGACCATATCGAGGGGGTAAATCCCTTCCCCGAGCTCTGCCAGTTCCTTTGGCAGCTGGCCGAACTGCGAGTAAACAGAACCTCCCAGAACCATCCCGGAGTTTGCAGAGGAAGTGGGCTGACTGGTTCTGATCACATGGGCCTTGGTGGGCTGGAGCCACTGGTTCTGAGCAGGGCTCTGATGCTGAAAGGACCTCTGGTTGGACTGGTGGTGTCCCTGGATCTGCTCTGAGGGGTGAGGAGCCGACTGTGGATGCTGTGTCAGACCATTTCCTGAGAATGAAGGTGTACTTTCTTGCATCGGGGAGGAAGGCGGACTGAACTGGTGGGTGGGACTGGGATGGTGCGGGTACAGGTGAGTGGGAGACAGGGAGGAGGGTGATGGAACCCCAGGCCGACAGTGGGGGTCCAGGCTTTGAACCACAGTTGAAGGGTGGTTGTGACTCCCTTCTTCCTCCTCCTCTTCCTCAGATCCCCACTTCCTGTCCGGATCCTGCAGAAACTCTGAGTCTCTAGCCACGTTTTGTTGATAGACTCCATGTGATAGTGGAAGTTGGGGGTCTTGTTGTTGATAGACTCTATGTGATGGGTGAGGTTGGGGGTCTTGTTGTTGTTGTTGATAGACCCCATGTGACGGGTGAATTTGTGGGTCTTGTTGATAGACCCCATGTGACGGGGGAAGTTGGGGGTCTTGTTGTTGATAGACTCCATGGGACGGGGGAAGTTGGGGGTCTTGTAGTTGATACACTCCATGGGACGGGGGAAGTTGGGGGTCTTGTTGTTGATACACTCCATGGGACGGGGGAAGTTGGGGGTCTTGTTGTTGTTGATAGACTCCATGGGACGGGGGAAGTTGGGGGTCTTGTTGTTGATACACTCCATGGGACGGGGGAAGTTGGGGGTCTTGTTGTTGTTGATAGACTCCATGTGATGGGGGAAGTTGGGGGTCTTGTAGTTGATACACTCCATGGGACGGGGGAAGTTGGGGGTCTTGTTGTTGATAGACTCCATGGGACGGGGGAAGTTGGGGGTCTTGTTGTTGATACACTCCATGGGACGGGGGAAGTTGGGGGTCTTGTTGTTGTTGATAGACTCCATGTGATGGGGGAAGTTGGGGGTCTTGTAGTTGATACACTCCATGGGACGGGGGAAGTTGGGGGTCTTGTTGTTGATACACTTCATGGGACGGGGGAAGTTGGGGGTCTTGTTGTTGATAGACTCCATGTGATGGGGGAAGTTGGGGGTCTTGTTGTTGATAGACTCCATGGGACGGGGGAAGTTGGGGGTCTTGTTGTTGATACACTCCATGGGACGGGGGAAGTTGGGGGTCTTGTTGTTGATAGACTCCATGGGACGGGGGAAGTTGGGGGTCTTGTTGTTGATACACTCCATGGGACGGGGGAAGTTGGGGGTCTTGTTGTTGATACACTCCATGGGACGGGGGAAGTTGGGGGTCTTGTTGTTGATACACTCCATGGGACGGGGGAAGTTGGGGGTCTTGTTGTTGATACACTCCATGGGACGGGGGAAGTTGAGGGTCTTGTTGTTGATAGACTCCATGGGACGGGGGAAGTTGGGGGTCTTGTTGTTGATAGACTCCATGTGACAGGTGAGGGTCTTGTTGTTGGGCCGCCTGACGACACTCCTCTTTGACCCGGGTCAAGAGGCGCTGGATCTCCCGGTTGGACGGGCAGAGGCAGCTGGCCTCGATCAGATCCTCCAGAGCGGCATGGTACTGTCTGAACAAAGAGAGGAGGAGATGTCAGAGTCCTGCAGTAACTGACAAGGAGGCCTCAGGACTCTATCATGCTTCAGTAAACTGCATGTGCTTTTCTTTGAGCTGCAGATTTCAAAGATAAACCCTATATTTTGGCGCCTTTCTCGATAGTGACGCGCGATGTGCCTCGCTGCAAATGATCCAGCTCATAACAGGAATACATACTAAACAAACCAACAACTTGACTTACAATATCAATACAAAAATGATCGTATTGCAAGATCTAGGAATGAATAATCTTTTCCACGGTGTACCAACGGCTGGAAAAGCGGCGACAAGTGACTTAAATTAGGAATAACTATCAAGGAATATGTGCATAGTTTAAAGGCTTTCAGCTGGACATCCATCAATAAGACATAAGACCATGGCATCATTAATGGGAGTAGTTCAACATTTGATTAGGGTTAGTTTATCTGATCATTTATTATTGGTTTAATCCAACAACTTGTCTCTATGGTTACCTGCGTCCTCGTTTGGCTCGCGCTCGGGCGTAAAATGCTTCGTAGGATTTAGCCTTCAGCTCCAGAGCTCTGGTGGCAAACTCCTCCGCCAGCCCGAAGTCCTGCCAGCAAAGAGAAACGGATCAACGTCAGCACGATGAAATAACATGAAAGTAATATTTGTAGCTCCGAGTCAGACTGACGTTCATCTTGCGGTGGCAGCGCGACAGGTTGAGCAGAACACACACTCTGAGCTGCCGGAACGTCTTCACGTCGTCACACGGGAACTTCTGCAGAGCCGCCTGATAGGAGAGAGAGGCTTCCTGCACCGAGCCCAGCTGTAGAGAACACACACATTATTATTGTGTGTGTGTGAATTTGTCTCTGTGTGTGTGTGTGTGTGTGTGTGTGTGTGTGTGTGTGTGTGTGTGTGTGTATGTGTGTTATTCCTTTACCTTGTACAGTCTGTCTCCCTCTTGGATCAGTTTACTGAGCAGAACCATCATGATGTCGGGTTTAGACGTCGCCATGGCCCAGGTCGCTGGTCCTACACACACACACACACGTAACACGCACGCACACACACACAGCCACACGCACGCACACACACGCACGCACGCACACACACACACGCACACACACACACACACACACACACACACACACACACACACACACACACACACACACACACACACACACACACACACACACACGGAGATAGTTAACAACAGGTACAAAACAGGCTCGTTGATGTTTCGTTATGGTGGTTGAGTAAAAGCGTATAAATGTGATATCTTTATAATAGTTTGAGAAGAAGCATCAAGAGAAGAGTGTGTGTAGCAGAACCACGAGGCCATTCATAAAACAGTGTGTTTATCGGTTCTATGAGACAAATCTACCTCCATCTCCGAGTGGAACCTGGACACGTTATTGTAGTAGCTTTGCTCCAGAGAAGGAGTGAGTGAGGTTTACCTATCTTGGCTCCCTTCCTGAGCAGAGCGATGACGGCGGACGTGTTCCTGCAGCCGACGGCTCGGTCCAGAGGTCTCATCCCGCTGCAGTCCACATGCTCCACGGAGGCGCCGTGATCCACCAGCAGCTGCACCTGGAACACAGCAGGAGGGGGGAGCAGGTGGTAAACAACAGCTGAAGACACAGGGTTTTAGATCAGCTTTTTATTAGCAGCATCCCCTTTCAACTGGTCTTTTAATCTACATTATTTATTTATGTTTATATTGATTTGTATATATATTTGTATATGTAATATCAATTCTGCTCCTCACCACTTCCGGGTCTCCACGAAACGCAGCGAGGTCCAGAGGCGTGCGTCCGCTGCGGTCTGCGTGACTGGTGGCGGCGCCTCGACCCACGAGCAATCTGACCAATGAGAGACGACCTTTCAGACACGCCCAGCTGAGCGGAGTCAGACCCTCTCGGTCCGCCTGGTCCAGAGACGCTCCTAATAACAGAGACACATCAGGGCTAGCAAAGAGGTGCAGGAATGAGTCCTCAAACCTGACTCAGCATTTCATCACTTCCTGTCTGTCTAAAGGTCAACGGTCTGTTGAATGTGATTTTGGTTGTTCGGGTCAAATAAGTTGACTATTTTTTTTCTCAGAATTTGACTATTTTTTAAAACATTTTACTTTTTTCTCAGATTCTGAACTTTTTCTCAAAATTTCAGAATCTGACTTTTTTCTCAGTATTTCAGAATGAGTTGTTACCCTGATCCAGGAGCAGCTGGGCGGTGTCTTCATGCCCCTCGGAGGCGGCCGCCATCAGAGGAGTTCGACCCTGCTGATCCACAGAGTTCACCTCCACCCCCCGACTCAGCAGCAGCTCCACCACCTGACATACAGACAGGTGTTCACTGTGTGTGTGTGTGTGTGTGTGTGTGTGTGTGTGTGTGTGTGTATGTGTGTGTGTGTGTGTGTGTGTACCTGTCTGTCTCCTCTCCTCACAGCGCTGAACAGAGGTTTCTCCCCCCTCTTGTTGCTCTGCTCCACAGACGCTCCCTGATCCAGAAGCATCCTGCAGGCAGACAGACGACCACTTCCTGCTGCTGCTGTCAGCGCTACACACACACACACATACACACACACACACACACACACACACACACACACACACACACACACACACACACACACACACACACACACACACACACAATTAAAAACAAATTCGTCACTGAAAATGATTGACTTGAATTTGACAAAAGGGAATTTGCAAATTAACTGAATTTATTTAGTTTGATCAGTTTAAGTTAGATTTACTTCTTGAGGCCAACGTAGGATTTGTTTCTGTAATAGCAGCAGGTTAACGAGTCTTTTCACATGAGTTAAAAATAAAGCAATATTAAAAAACAGAAGAAAGATATAGAGCTTCCATATAATACACAATATATTTGTACTGCAGTGCTCAGTCCCTCCACCAGAGGTCAGTGCTGTGCAGTTCAGCAATGACTGAAAGCCTCTTACTTACTTTAATGAATATTTAAATGTGAGTGAATATCTTTTGACGTTTAAACAGCTTTGATTTACAGATTCCAGATTCCATATCTGTATCTGACAGATCTACCTCCGTACGTTATAACCTTCAGAAAATCCTCCCACGTATTTGATGTTACCACAGACCTTATTCCAGGCGTCTCACCAAAAACACATTTCACAAACACGCTGCTTCTTTCACACCGTGTGCAAAAATGCTGACTCATTCCCAGATTGTAGGACTCATTCCTCTCTACTGTCAGCGATCATACATACCTTCATTCAGGCAGTCACATGACTAACATGTAGAGTCTAGGACAGTCAGTTTCAAATATTATAAATAATAATACAAAATATAGATTTTATAGATCTAGAGAAACTAGAACTAAAAGCTCAGTGTGTGTCCTTGCTGCTTGTTCACACACACACACACACACACACACACACATTGCGGTGCGCTGTATTAATAACTCATAGTGTGTTAGGCCCATCCACACAGAGACGATATCAGTTGTATCCGCTAACGTTCTCTATCGTATAGACCACATGTGCCAAACTCAAGGCCCGGGGGCCAAATCAGGCCCATGTTGGATTTAATTTCGGCCCGCAGGATAATTTCTAATAACTGTTAGATCTGGCCCGCACACCTTCACTCTATAGATGAGAGTAACAAATGCGTCACTTCCGGGCAAAAATAACGTCTCCGCCCACTTTTGGGGGAAAACAACGCTGTCAGTTGAACGGCGGTCAATACAAATTCTGAAGTTTTTGCCAATCCGATCAGAAATTTAAGAAAACCGGAGATTTTTGGATCGGAGAGCCCGATTCCAATGGCCAGACAGGCAAACAATTGCATTAAGCCATTCGAAATCGACGATCGGGCTCGATATATGGTTACTATAGCATATCCATATATCGACCGATCGTCGATTACGAATGGAATGCAATTGTTTGCCTGTCTGGCCATTGGAATCGGCTCTTTGATCCAAAAATCCACGGTTTTCTTAAATTTCTGATCGGATTGGCAAAAACTTCAGAATTTGTATTGACCGCCGTTCAACTGACAGCGTTGTTTTCCCCCAAAAGTGGGCGGAGACGTTTTTTTGCCCGGAAGTGACGCATTTGTTACTCTCATCTATAGAGTGAAGGTGTGCGGGCCAGATCTAACAGTTATTAGAAATTATCCTGCGGGCCGAAATTAAATCCAACATGGGCCTGATTTGGCCCCCGGGCCTTGAGTTTGGCACATGTGGTCTATACGATAGAGAACGTTAGCGGATACAACTGATATCGTCTCTGTGTGGATGGGCCTAACACACTATGAGTTATTAATACAGCGCACCGCAATGTGTGTGTGTGTGTGTGTGTGTGTGTGTGTGTGTGTGTGTGTGTGTGTGTGTGTGTGTGTGTGTGTGTGTGTGAACAAGCAGCAAGGACACACACTGAGCTTTTAGTTCTAGTTTCTCTAGATCTATAAAATCTATATTTTGTATTATTATTTATAATATTTGAAACTGACTGTCCTAGACTCTACATGTTAGTCATGTGACTGCCTGAATGAAGGTATGTATGATCGCTGACAGTAGAGAGGAATGAGTCCTACAATCTGGGAATGAGTCAGCATTTTTGCACACGGTGTGAAAGAAGCAGCGTGTTTGTGAAATGTGTTTTTGGTGAGACGCCTGGAATAAGGTCTGTGGTAACATCAAATACGTGGGAGGATTTTCTGAAGGTTATAACGTACGGAGGTAGATCTGTCAGATACAGATATGGAATCTGGAATCTGTAAATCAAAGCTGTTTAAACGTCAAAAGATATTCACTCACATTTAAATATTCATTAAAGTAAGTAAGAGGCTTTCAGTCATTGCTGAACTGCACAGCACTGACCTCTGGTGGAGGGACTGAGCACTGCAGTACAAATATATTGTGTATTATATGGAAGCTCTATATCTTTCTTCTGTTTTTTAATATTGCTTTATTTTTAACTCATGTGAAAAGACTCGTTAACCTGCTGCTATTACAGAAACAAATCCTACGTTGGCCTCAAGAAGTAAATCTAACTTAAACTGATCAAACTAAATAAATTCAGTTAATTTGCAAATTCCCTTTTGTCAAATTCAAGGCAATCATTTTCAGTGACGAATTTGTTTTTAATTGTGTGTGTGTGTGTGTGTGTGTGTGTGTGTGTGTGTGTGTGTGTGTGTGTGTGTGTGTGTGTGTGTGTGTGTGTATGTGTGTGTGTGTGTAGCGCTGACAGCAGCAGCAGGAAGTGGTCGTCTGTCTGCCTGCAGGATGCTTCTGGATCAGGGAGCGTCTGTGGAGCAGAGCAACAAGAGGGGGGAGAAACCTCTGTTCAGCGCTGTGAGGAGAGGAGACAGACAGGTACACACACACACACACACACATACACACACACACACACACACACACACACACACACACCACACAGTGAACACCTGTCTGTATGTCAGGTGGTGGAGCTGCTGCTGAGTCGGGGGGTGGAGGTGAACTCTGTGGATCAGCAGGGTCGAACTCCTCTGATGGCGGCCGCCTCCGAGGGGCATGAAGACACCGCCCAGCTGCTCCTGGATCAGGGTAACAACTCATTCTGAAATACTGAGAAAAAGTCAGATTCTGAAATTTTGAGAAAAAGTTCAGAATCTGAGAAAAAAGTAAAATGTTTTAAAAAATAGTCAAATTCTGAGAAAAAAATAGTCAACTTATTTGACCCGAACAACCAAAATCACATTCAACAGACCGTTGACCTTTAGACAGACAGGAAGTGATGAAATGCTGAGTCAGGTTTGAGGACTCATTCCTGCACCTCTTTGCTAGCCCTGATGTGTCTCTGTTATTAGGAGCGTCTCTGGACCAGGCGGACCGAGAGGGTCTGACTCCGCTCAGCTGGGCGTGTCTGAAAGGTCGTCTCTCATTGGTCAGATTGCTCGTGGGTCGAGGCGCCGCCACCATCACGCAGACCGCAGCGGACGCACGCCTCTGGACCTCGCTGCGTTTCGTGGAGACCCGGAAGTGGTGAGGAGCAGAATTGATATTACATATACAAATATATATACAAATCAATATAAACATAAATAAATAATGTAGATTAAAAGACCAGTTGAAAGGGGATGCTGCTAATAAAAAGCTGATCTAAAACCCTGTGTCTTCAGCTGTTGTTTACCACCTGCTCCCCCCTCCTGCTGTGTTCCAGGTGCAGCTGCTGGTGGATCACGGCGCCTCCGTGGAGCATGTGGACTGCAGCGGGATGAGACCTCTGGACCGAGCCGTCGGCTGCAGGAACACGTCCGCCGTCATCGCTCTGCTCAGGAAGGGAGCCAAGATAGGTAAACCTCACTCACTCCTTCTCTGGAGCAAAGCTACTACAATAACTGTCCAGGTTCCACTCGGATGGAGGTAGATTTGTCTCATAGAACCGATAAACACACTGTTTTATGAATGGCCTCGTGGTTCTGCTACACACACTCTTCTCTTGATGCTTCTTCTCAAACTATTATAAAGATATCACATTTATACGCTTTTACTCAACCACCATAACGAAACATCAACGAGCCTGTTTTGTACCTGTTGTTAACTATCTCCGTGTGTGTGGTGTGTGTGTGTGTGTGTGTGTGTGTGTGTGTGTGTGTGTGTGTGTGTGTGTGTGTGTGTGTGTGTGTGTGCGTGTGTGTGTGTGCGTGCGTGCGTGTGTGTGCGTGCGTGTGGCTGTGTGTGTGTGCGTGCGTGTTACGTGTGTGTGTGTGTGTAGGACCAGCGACCTGGGCCATGGCGACGTCTAAACCCGACATCATGATGGTTCTGCTCAGTAAACTGATCCAAGAGGGAGACAGACTGTACAAGGTAAAGGAATAACACACATACACCACACACACACACACACACACACACACACACACACACACACACACAGAGACAAATTCACACACACACAATAATAATGTGTGTGTTCTCTACAGCTGGGCTCGGTGCAGGAAGCCTCTCTCTCCTATCAGGCGGCTCTGCAGAAGTTCCCGTGTGACGACGTGAAGACGTTCCGGCAGCTCAGAGTGTGTGTTCTGCTCAACCTGTCGCGCTGCCACCGCAAGATGAACGTCAGTCTGACTCGGAGCTACAAATATTACTTTCATGTTATTTCATCGTGCTGACGTTGATCCGTTTCTCTTTGCTGGCAGGACTTCGGGCTGGCGGAGGAGTTTGCCACCAGAGCTCTGGAGCTGAAGGCTAAATCCTACGAAGCATTTTACGCCCGAGCGCGAGCCAAACGAGGACGCAGGTAACCATAGAGACAAGTTGTTGGATTAAACCAATAATAAATGATCAGATAAACTAACCCTAATCAAATGTTGAACTACTCCCATTAATGATGCCATGGTCTTATGTCTTATTGATGGATGTCCAGCTGAAAGCCTTTAAACTATGCACATATTCCTTGATAGTTATTCCTAATTTAAGTCACTTGTCGCCGCTTTTCCAGCCGTTGGTACACCGTGGAAAAGATTATTCATTCCTAGATCTTGCAATACGATCATTTTTGTATTGATATTGTAAGTCAAGTTGTTGGTTTGTTTAGTATGTATTCCTGTTATGAGCTGGATCATTTGCAGCGAGGCACATCGCGCGTCACTATCGAGAAAGGCGCCAAATATAGGGTTTATCTTTGAAATCTGCAGCTCAAAGAAAAGCACATGCAGTTTACTGAAGCATGATAGAGTCCTGAGGCCTCCTTGTCAGTTACTGCAGGACTCTGACATCTCCTCCTCTCTTTGTTCAGACAGTACCATGCCGCTCTGGAGGATCTGATCGAGGCCAGCTGCCTCTGCCCGTCCAACCGGGAGATCCAGCGCCTCTTGACCCGGGTCAAAGAGGAGTGTCGTCAGGCGGCCCAACAACAAGACCCTCACCTGTCACATGGAGTCTATCAACAACAAGACCCCCAACTTCCCCCGTCCCATGGAGTCTATCAACAACAAGACCCTCAACTTCCCCCGTCCCATGGAGTGTATCAACAACAAGACCCCCAACTTCCCCCGTCCCATGGAGTGTATCAACAACAAGACCCCCAACTTCCCCCGTCCCATGGAGTGTATCAACAACAAGACCCCCAACTTCCCCCGTCCCATGGAGTGTATCAACAACAAGACCCCCAACTTCCCCGTCCCATGGAGTCTATCAACAACAAGACCCCCAACTTCCCCCGTCCCATGGAGTGTATCAACAACAAGACCCCCAACTTCCCCCGTCCCATGGAGTCTATCAACAACAAGACCCCCAACTTCCCCCATCACATGGAGTCTATCAACAACAAGACCCCCAACTTCCCCCGTCCCATGAAGTGTATCAACAACAAGACCCCCAACTTCCCCCGTCCCATGGAGTGTATCAACTACAAGACCCCCAACTTCCCCCATCACATGGAGTCTATCAACAACAACAAGACCCCCAACTTCCCCCGTCCCATGGAGTGTATCAACAACAAGACCCCCAACTTCCCCCGTCCCATGGAGTCTATCAACAACAAGACCCCCAACTTCCCCCGTCCCATGGAGTGTATCAACTACAAGACCCCCAACTTCCCCCATCACATGGAGTCTATCAACAACAACAAGACCCCCAACTTCCCCCGTCCCATGGAGTGTATCAACAACAAGACCCCAACTTCCCCCGTCCCATGGAGTCTATCAACAACAACAAGACCCCCAACTTCCCCCGTCCCATGGAGTGTATCAACAACAAGACCCCCAACTTCCCCGTCCCATGGAGTGTATCAACTACAAGACCCCCAACTTCCCCCGTCCCATGGAGTCTATCAACAACAAGACCCCCAACTTCCCCGTCACATGGGGTCTATCAACAAGACCCACAAATTCACCCGTCACATGGGGTCTATCAACAACAACAACAAGACCCCCAACCTCACCCATCACATAGAGTCTATCAACAACAAGACCCCCAACTTCCACTATCACATGGAGTCTATCAACAAAACGTGGCTAGAGACTCAGAGTTTCTGCAGGATCCGGACAGGAAGTGGGGATCTGAGGAAGAGGAGGAGGAAGAAGGGAGTCACAACCACCCTTCAACTGTGGTTCAAAGCCTGGACCCCCACTGTCGGCCTGGGGTTCCATCACCCTCCTCCCTGTCTCCCACTCACCTGTACCCGCACCATCCCAGTCCCACCCACCAGTTCAGTCCGCCTTCCTCCCCGATGCAAGAAAGTACACCTTCATTCTCAGGAAATGGTCTGACACAGCATCCACAGTCGGCTCCTCACCCCTCAGAGCAGATCCAGGGACACCACCAGTCCAACCAGAGGTCCTTTCAGCATCAGAGCCCTGCTCAGAACCAGTGGCTCCAGCCCACCAAGGCCCATGTGATCAGAACCAGTCAGCCCACTTCCTCTGCAAACTCCGGGATGGTTCTGGGAGGTTCTGTTTACTCGCAGTTTCGGCCAGCTGCCAAAGGAACTGGCAGAGCTCGGGGAAGGGATTTACCCCTCGATATGGTCCAGACTGGTTTAAGTTCGGGAGCCTATGGGAGGGATGGGGGAGGCGAGAGGTCGGCGGGGGTGAACAGGTTCGTCACGGCACATCAGTTCAGTCGCAACCAATCAAAGCTGCGTACTACCCCATGGAGGTTACCGAGTTACCGCCTGAAAACCTCACACCGTCGCATGATTACCAGTACCACCATCAGGGGGCGGTACGACGCCCCCTCAGCTCCCACCCTAACTCCTCCCCCGCTCCTCCCCCCCGGACGCTGGTTCACTCCCAGAGCTCCAGCGTCCGGTTCTCCAGTGGCAGCATCCCTAACCCCGGCTTCAGGACCTCGGCCTCCGCCCAGCACATGGACATCCCTTTGGATCTAAACACCGCCGGGGGGTACCACGACGACCTCTTCCTGATCTCCTCCCCCCAGTCTGAAGTTTGCATGGTGGGAGGCGGGACTTACCCTGGAGAGGCGGGGCGGTCATCCAGGAACACTCCTTTTATGGGCGTAGTGGACAGGACAGCGAGGGTCCAACAGCAGTTTCCGCAACAAACAACGTCTGGTTCTGCTTCCTGCCTCAGCCCGTCCAGATCCTGGGCCGTGTCTTCGGTGGACACCGTCGTCACGTCGCCGAGCAAAACCCCGAACAACCAGGGAGGCTTCGGTCCATCCTCCATCGCCTTCTACAATCGCAGCAACAACAACGCGCACAACGACAACCAGCGAGACCACTATCCTCAGGGCGAGGGGTCGGGGAAGGTGGCCAGTCAGAACCCGTCGTACCGGGATGTGAAAGTTGCTCGGACGCTGCCGGTGATCCACAGCGGCTCAGACAAACCGAGGGACAGAAAGACAGGCCCGACGTCTCCGGTCAAACCAAAAAGACCTTTTGTGGAGTCCAACGTTTAGAGAAGGGTTTACGCATTAGGTCAGAGAAAAGGGAAGAGGGTCAAGCACTCAAGATGTTCCGATATTCCCAACGGCTGTGGAAGTATTTAGTCTGGGATAAGCTGGAAATGAACTAGATTGTACCACATGTAGAGGGGCAAGGCGCAATAAATGTGAAATGAGGGTAACAACACACACTTGAAGGAGCTGCTGGTGTATGGTTGCTCTCATACACAAAAGGGATTGAAGGTGAATAAAGAGCTGGACAGAGTTATTAAAGCACTTCTTTGCAAACGTAGTGACTTCTTTATTGTGTAAAAGACGTAGGGGAAAACAGAAGTTCTTCAAATGTGTTTCATCCAGAACATGTTGCCTGTCAATGAACAAGCCAGAGACAAAGACACATCAGCTCCTGCCGTTACCAAGCACAAAAGAGAAGAGTAGCTTGGGAGGATTCAGAAGTAAACACAAAAGAGACATCAGGTAGCACTTAAAGAAAGTTCTTTGTCGTTTAAATCTGAAGTCTCTGGATGCCAACTGCTTGGTTTTTCTGCCATGTTCACAAACTCTAGACTGAGATGTATTCAGAGAGACTGGAAACCACCATCAGCACCAGCGTCTGCTGTCTAATGAAGATTTCCATTTAAATCTGAAGCTCCTGCATGACTGGAAACCTGGATCCAGGCTCTGATCCGGTCCTTGAAGACCCGGTTATTGAAGAAGCACTGGCTGACCGTATATAAAAACTAAAATAAGTGATATTTATCTTTTTTAAGTATATATGTATAAATATTGTTTCTCTTAAAACTGTATAAAACTTTTGGATTTTCCTTTTCGCATCTATTAGAAACACGCTTTAAGGTTATCAGACCTTTTGCTTCAGGTAGACTTATGTTTGTTTTTCGCTACAAAGGCCTTTTTAATATTATTTAGTCCTGAAATTCCTAAGTTATGCAAACCACATGGATCCCATGTGATATAGCAAGACCTTTTGCATTCACTGCCATGGAAACATAGTGCTAACATGGCTAGCTGGTGATTGGCTCAAATCGAATCAAACTGAGCCCCAAAACAGTGATTGTCCGATCGTAACTCAGCAACCATCAGTGGTGCTAAAGCTGGAGTAGAATCAATACGTGACATTTAAAGACATTTGTGCAGTTTGTGACTTTCAACGGTGTAGCTGGCATCTTTATCGTTTGTAGTTCACGATCAGGGCGAGTCCATCCCCATAAGCAGGGTGCCCATCATTTGTTTGCCCTGGTTCTCAAAGGAGCACCTGGAGATGGTGCTTGGTGCGCATCCTTAAAATGAAATAACCGGACCTTTTGAGGGTTCTTGACTTTATGAACTGTTCGCCCGTGCCTCGCAGCAGGGTTACTGTGCGCATGAAGCAGACCCTTCACGCGATAGCGAGGGTAGAGCGAGGATCGCAGATGCCGTCGTGCTCATGGACGGATTAAAACAATTAAACCTAAATAAGCTCGCGAATTATACTTTGGCGGCCGTTAATATACCTGGCGCCGTTAATATACCTGGGCAGCGTTAATATACCTGGGCCCCGCCAAGTAAAGTCTATGTGGGAAACCCTGCTATCTCACCAGTTCTTATGCAACTCGCAAATCTTTCTCTTTCTCTCTTTTCTATCTCTCTCTCTCTCTTTTTCTCTCTCTCTCTCACATCTCTCCCTCTCTCTCTCCTCTCTCTCTCTCTTTTCTTCTCTCTCCCTCTTCTCTCTCTCTCTTCTGTCTTTTCTATCTCCCTCTTCTCTCTCTCTTCTCTCTTTTCTATCTCTCTCTTCTCTCTCTCTCTCTTCTATCTCTCTCTTCTGTCTTTTTCTATCTCTCTCTCCCTCTCTTTCTCTCTCTCTCTCTTCTCTTTCTCTCTCTCTCTCTTTCTCTCTCTCT
>JAPTMU010000060.1:58343-81052 GCA_028583405.1 Pogonophryne albipinna | reverse complement strand
CTGTGAGTTTTGGCTTTACGCTGTGCGCTCCCGCGAGGTGCAGCATAACACGGCGCTACAGTTCACGCCCCTTGTCAGAGTCGTGTACGATCCTGTCCGTCAAAATGACGGGCAGCGAAAAGGTCCTAGCGCAACCTCTGATTCCCACACTCTGGTACTTCTACTTTACTCAAGTACAATATCTGAGTACTTCTACTTTTACTACAAGATCTGAGTACTTCTACTCTTACTCAAGTACAATATCTGAGTACTTCTACTTTTACTACAATATCTGAGTACTTCTACTTTTACTTAAATACAAGATCTGAGTACTTCTACTTTTACTCAAGTACAAGATCTGAGTACTTCTACTTTTACTCAAGTACAATATCTGAGTACTTCTACTTTTACTCAAGTACAAGATCTGAGTACTTCTACTTTTACTCAAGTACAAGATCTGAGTACTTCTACTTTTACTCAAGTACAAGATCTGAGTACTTCTACTTTGACTCAAGAACAAGATCTGAGTACTTCTACTTTTACTCAAGTACAAGATCTGAGTACTTCTACTTTGACTCAAGAACAAGATCTGAGTACTTCTACTTTTACTCAAGAACAAGATCTGAGTACTTCTACTTTTACTCAAGAACAAGATCTGAGATAAACAGAAAGTAAACGTGTGTGTATATATAATAGGATGTCTGTAAACAGATGTATGGGATGAAGCTGATCTCTCTCTGAAGCTTGTAAATGTAAATCTGTAAACACATAACCTTTAGTGAGTGTTTCCATTAGCTCCGCCTCCTCGTTGCCTGCTCTCTGTGTCCCTCATGCCCCCGGGGTGATTGTGGTTAATGAGAGAAACCAGATTATCTGAACCGGTCCACAGCTGTCCCGTCACAGAGCTGGATCGCATTAGAGCGATTTAAACAAAGGTCATCTGGACATTAGACAGAGCGGTTAGTGATGGAAACTCCCTGAGGGACCCTCACACACACACCTCAGCTGACTTCCTGTCTGCTCTGGTTTCCTCCGGACAGATCCACACTGATGCGGACACATTGATCTACTATCTGCATGCACCTTTAGAGCTGGTTGGCAGGTTGTTTTCTTGCATCATTGGGGATTCAAAACCTTACGAAAGATTAGACATCCCTTGCTTTTTACTGCAATGGATGCAACTAAACGTATAAGGAGCCCAAACAAAGATATTTGACGATAAAGAAAGCATAACAAGAATCGTATTTAGTATAGCATTGAAGTGTTACACAGTGTTATCTCTTTGGCTTTATTCAGTCCAATTCAAAGCGTCCGCGAAGGGTTAAACACGGGAAGATAAACACTTTGACACGATCAAACCATCGCTCCACTCCTTCTGCTTCGTTGACCATTTATTGCTTATAAAAACAAGCAATAATACATCCAGGTGCTGATAACCTGAAGATGACGATGCCACTGATGGTTGAGGATATTTCCACAGAAGGTTTGGCCTCTCTTTCCATTCAGACCCACAGTGAGCAGGTGAGCCAGGTTCAACATCCACTAACTCCAGAGCACGCCCAATAACACCTACAAAATACCTGATCATAAAATAACTAGTGCTGTCAAAATTATCGCGTTAACGGCGGTAATTAATTTTTTGAATTAATTGCGTTAAAATATTTAACGCATTTAACGCATGTGCAGAATGGCCCGTCCCATACGTGCCACCAGTGGCAGCGCCAGGGTATGGCTGGGGTAGGCTACACCCATACCAAGAGATGGCTTAGCCCCACCATGAAACATGATGTTAAAGTAAGCTAAATAAAGTCCACCAACTCACGCGGAGTAAATTGCACAGACAGCAGTTAGTAAGATTGATTTCAGTAGCCACGGTTTTGAAAACTTTTGTCACGTAGTGATCGTCTTCTCAATAGAACATCTTTGATCTTTGTCTTCTGGCCAATCAGAATCAAGATAACGGCGTGGTGTTGTTGCAGGAAGTCCCGACGGAGAATACTTTTACTGTAGTACCTTATTATACACATCCATGTGTAGTACAGGTAACACATAACTGGTACGCAGGTTATGTGCGTAATCTGAAACTTGTGTCACAAAGCGCATTTGCGTACCGACGTACTTGTGAAGCTTTTCCAGAAGGCGGTTAGATCACCGGACGACATAGTCGGTCTCCGTGTGCACAGACAGGGCTGCTGTTAACGTCGGTCTGTACAACGGAATTGTGCCAAAACTACGCCAACCGGCTGCCGAGGGAGACTTCCCCCCCCTCCACTAGCCGCCGCCGCCCCCCCCCACCCTCTGTCGACTTTCCTGAAGTACTCCCCCGTTGATAGAAATCAACACGTAATGAATTCAGACCCCACGGTTTGATGATTGATAGGTGTGTGGGTTGTCTTTCATTTTGACACGCAGAATTTTTTTATAATAAACATAGATACTGTATGTTAAATGGATATATCCGCCTTCTTTCATTTATCTTTCCATTCCCACAATATACATAAATAAATGGCATATTTTGGACATAGTTCGAATGGTGATTAATCATGATTAATTAATTTTTAGGCTGTGATTAATCTGATTAAAATGTTTAATCGTTTGTCAGCCCTAATAAAAACACATGAACCTTACATGTGGCTCCTACACCATGCTTTTACTCCAAAGGAAACAACTATAGCAACCCAAAAACAATATGTTGACGATAAACACAGCCGAGCAAGAGTCAACATGGACGTATTTATAGCATTTAATCACAGTGTTATCTCTTAGAGCTTTTGATGCCTACACTTTTCCAAAATTAGGACATTAATTCTCTTTTAGTTTTTCAAATTCTACCGTTTTCTGATATTCCTGAAAACCACGCACTGCCAATTTATCTGAAGCTGATGAGCCTGCAGGTTTCTTGCTGTTCTGAGTTTGTATCTTCATTGTTTATTGCACGTATTGTCAGCTAAATGAAACGTAATGAACTGTAAAAGCTCAAATCAGCGTATTTGACGACTAAAGATACTGAATCTTGAACATGGACGTAGCGGACAGACATCAAAGCCTCACATATGATTGTCATGTGGTCGATGTTTTGGAAACAGACACACTATGGTCTTTATGAACTCTCTGTAAGCAACAAGGAGCCTTCACACTTTAAATAGCTTGACACTGCTCAGAGGAAATGGTAAAGAACCTTTTCGTTCAGGCGTCATGATACTTCACTTAGCTAACTGCAAAACAAAGGGAACTCTCATCACCTCAGTCCCACATGGAAACACCTCCTTCCTGTGTCACTGGGGGCAATCACTTGGTTATTAATGGATCCATTTAAAAAACAAGTATATCGCATATCAGCCGTTACATTGAAGAGAACTGGTTACACGCAATATGATGCAAGGACTGGGCTGAGGCGTCAATAACTGCTGGTTTATGTAGTTTGGTTAGGGTTAGGTTGTAGGGTTAGTTCGTAGGTTGTTGGGTTAGTTTGTAGGTTTTAGGGTTAGTTCGTAGGTTGTAGGGTTGGGTTGTAGGTTGTAGGGTTGGGTTGTAGGTTGTAGGGTTAGTTCGTAGGTTGTTGGCTTAGGTTGTAGGGTTAGGTTGTAGGTTGTAGGGTTAGTTTGTAGGTTGTTGGCTTAGGTTGTAGGGTTAGGTTGTAGGTTGTAGGGTTAGTTTGTAGGTTGTTGGCTTAGGTTGTAGGGTTAGGTTGTAGGTTGTAGGGTTAGTTTGTAGGTTGTTGGGTTAGGTTGTAGGTTGTAGGGTTGGGTTGTAGGTTGTAGGGTTGGGTTGTAGGTTGTAGGGTTAGTTCGTAGGTTGTTGGGTTAGGTTTTAGGGTTAGTTTGTAGGTTGTTGGCTTAGGTTGTAGGGTTAGGTTGTAGGTTGTTGGCTTAGGTTGTAGGGTTAGTTCGTAGGTTGTTGGCTTAGGTTGTAGGGTTAGGTTGTAGGTTGTAGGGTTAGGTTATAGGTTGTAGGGTTAGGTTGTAGGTTGTAGGGTTGGGTTGTAGGTTGTAGGGTTAGTTCGTAGGTTGTTGGCTTAGGTTGTAGGGTTAGGTTGTAGGTTGTAGGGTTAGTTTGTAGGTTGTTGGGTTAGGTTGTAGGTTGTAGGGTTGGGTTGTAGGTTGTAGTGTTGGGTTGTAGGTTGTAGGGTTAGTTCGTAGGTTGTTGGGTTAGGTTTTAGGGTTAGGTTGTAGGTTGTAGGGTTAGGTTGTAGGTTGTAGGGTTAGGTTGTAGGTTGTAGGGTTGGGTTGTAGGTTGTAGGGTTAGTTCGTAGGTTGTTGGGTTAGGTTTTAGGGTTATGTTGTAGGTTGTAGGCTTAGGTTGTAGGTTGTAGGGTTGGGTTGTAGGTTGTAGGGTTAGGTTGTAGGGTTGGGTTGTTTGTAGGGTTAGGTTGTAGGTTGTAGGGTTGGGTTGTTGTAGGGTTAGGTTGTAGGTTGTAGGGTTAGGTTGTAGGTTGTAGGGTTAGGTTGTAGGTTGTAGGGTTGGGTTGTAGGTTGTAGGGTTAGGTTGTAGGGTTGGGTTGTTGTAGGGTTAGGTTGTAGGTTGAAGGCTGTAGGTGTGGAATTGTGTCTAAAGAGTTGTTATGCCCTCCTTACTAGAAATTTGGGAAGTAGGAAAATGAACGTTGTTTGTGATGGTGATATCTCTCGTATGTTAGCGCATTAGCTACGCTTGATTGCTAAAGTTAGTTGTCTGGGTTAGGGTTAGTGTCTTCTGGTCCAGAATGACCATATGTGCAAAAGTGAAAGGTATCTAAAGATTATTCTATATATCTATGTATTATATTTCCATGTGTATTTTATAGTTTAGGACAAATATTGCTCGTCTTATTTCAAGGATCTTTTATTCCCTTTCTTTTCAGTTATTAAAGGTTTTCTGGTTTTTGATTGGTTGCAACACTCTGTACTTTTTGAATAAAGATTTGTTGTTTCACAAAGACTCTGCACTAACCGCTGTAAACACATATCTGATCATATCTCTCTCTCTCTCTCTCTCCAGCCATCCTGGTTTACAGAGTATTTCGAAACGAAGCGAAGAGGAACGTAAAGATTCTTCATGGCATCATCCACCTGCTCGCCCTCGTCGTCAGCATCGTAGGTGAGAGACGGCAGCTCTTCCTCACACAGAGTCCAACATTTAAACCTGTCCCAGAACAATCTTCTATTAAATCAGAGAACAAAAACTAAAAGTCATGATGGGGAAAAACAGATACAGATGCATTCCTGCAGGACGGTTTGTCTCTGCCTTCCCCAACAGGAGGAGATCAGCGTGTTTTTGGAGAATTAGTTTATTCATATACCGTTTGTTTCTCGTTGTGTTTTTGGTCAGGTATCGTCGCTGTGTTTGACTTCCACAGAGCAGCAAAGATCCCCGACATGTACTCTCTGCACAGCTGGTGCGGCATGCTGACCATCATCTTATTCTGCGTACAGGTAAACACACACACACACACACACACACACACACACACACACACACACACACACACACACACACACACACTGTCCACAGTTACAGATGACCTCATTACAGTTTTAATGTTCACACAATGAGACGGATCTGAGACACGTCAGAAACTAATCAAGATAGAATATAAAAAGTTAGACATTGTGTTGAGTCGTGTACTCACGTGTTCCCAAATGTTCTGTCACTTTAAACACTACATGTCTGTGTGTGTGTGTGTGTGTGTGTGAGCTCTCTTATTGATCTATTAAATATATAAAATAATATGAATGATATCCTTTAATATCTGCCGTTGAAACACTGAAGCCGTCTGAGCTGTGATGAGAACAGCAGAGAGCACAGCATGCAAACTCAATGCAAACACCTCTACCTGTTGTGTGTGTGTGTGTCCTAGCATTACTATACTTGTGGGGACCTAAATCTGTTTACACAGTCACGTGTGGGGACTCGCCTCCCTTATGGGGACAAATTGGAGGTCCTCATAAGGGAATCATTAATTTTAGGGTGAAGAGCATTGGGCTCCGGAGCCCTGCGTGGTGCACTGGCTCTCGGTAAATAGGCGTTTAAAAAAAACATTAAAAACCTCCATAAACATAGCCCTATTAAGAACTTGTAAAACCCCTTTTAAAAGCGTTATAAAAGCTCTGTGAGGACAAGACCGTTTTAAAAGACTGGTTAAAAAGTGCAGGACGGGGCTGGACCACGGAACGGCGGCAGAGTATGTTAAAAAGCAGATCTCCCCAACCCAGGATCTCTGGAGGGGGGCGTGTGTGTGTGTGTGTGTGTGTGTGTGTGTGTGTGTGTGTGTGTGTGTGTGTGTGTGTGTGTGTGTGTGTGTGTGTGCAGGTGTTGTGTGCGTGTGTGTGTGTGTGTGTGTGTGTGTGTGTGTGTGTGTGTGTGTGTGTGTGTGTGTGCAGGTGTTGTGTGCGTGTGTGTGTGTGTGTGTGTGTGTGCGTGTGTGTGTGTGTGTGTGCGTGTGTGTGTGTGTGCAGGTGTTGTGTGCGTGTGTGTGTGTGTGTGCAGGTGTTGTGTGCGTGTGTGTGTGTGTGCGTGGTGTGTGTGTGTGTGTGTGTGTGTGTGTGTGTGTGTGTGTGTGTGTGTGTGTGCAGGTGTTGTGTGCGTGTGCGTGTGTGTGTGTGTGTGTGTGTGTGTGTGTGTGTGTGTGTGCGTGTATGGAGCTCGTCCCAATGGAATCAGTAAAAGACCTTAAATGAGAAGGGGATCTAAAATGGTTAACTTAAGAGTGATTCCAGTTCTGTTAGTTAAAACCATGCATTAAATACATTTAAAAGTGAACGTGCAAGTATTAAAACAACAGTGCAATAATAAAAGGGGGGCACACCGGGTTAGTAAAATCGTATAAAATGAACTAGATGTCACTGGAAAATAAAAACCACTAAGATCAAGGTCAGGTAAGTTTAAAAGATTCCAAAGGACCGGTGTTTTCTGCTCTGTTTATTTTAATAAAAAGGTGGCAGGTCGGTGAAGAGTTTCTCTCTGCCGGTGGTTTTCTGGCCTCCAGGTAATAAAATAAATAAAAGTAAATAAATAAAAGGATCGCTCCTCATGTGGCTTTGATTATGATCATAAGGTGAAAACATGCATATATATACATTAAAGGAATAAAACATGTAGTAATAAAAACATAAATATGAACACCATTAAGATAAATAAGATAGTGCTAAAAACATGCGTTAAAAATGGAGCACACCAGTAAAAAAGTCCAGATCAGGAGGATCTAAAAATCTAATTAATAAATAAATATAAGTGCTAAAAGACGTGGAGGGTGGATTCAAACAGGCAGACGCAGAGAAGGAGATTAAAGTCACCGATCTGCAGGGGAGAGAAACTGGGGGGAGAGGAGATCATACAGGTTGTTGAGGTTATTAAAACATGTTTGAGTCGTAGGAGGCGGACCCCGGTGCGCAGGCGATGGATCCACCTCCGCTCCGCCGCTCGCCTCTGGCCCGTGCTCCAGCCGCTGCTGCTCTCCAGGCCCAGACTGTACATTCTGGAGGCCATGGAGTTTAAAATGGTGGTATAAAACGCTCGTGCCGTCCCCGTCTCTGATTCTGTATCGGTGTTGATTTATTCTGAGGCTGATCTCATTGCGCGTTTCCCCCACATAGAGTCTCTGGCAGGCCTTGCACCTAATTGCATAAATAGCGTTTTTTGTGTTAGGTGTCAAGGCCTGCCGTACATTGCTCCCCTCTCGAGAGAAGGGATTGAAAACGTGGGGGAGGCGAACTAAACCAACCTCAGAGACCCGAGGCGCCTCCCTAGTTTTGGCCCTTTTGTTGAGATGTGTGTGGACCAGAAGGTCCTGGAGATTCTTGTTCCTCCGGTAGGCGGAGATCAGCCGGCACGGCTGCAGCGCGTCACAGTCCCCCCTAGCCCCCTCAAAATTGGCCCTAAGTTTACCCAAGAGGTTGCTCAGACTCCCTGAGTAGGTTGTGATGAGGGGGACGAGGGTGGGGCCGGACGGCCGGGCGGAGATGTCTTTATACCTGTCTATGAAGGTGCGGCTGACCTCCGCCTTGATGCTTCTAAGGAAGCGCCTCGAATAGCCCCTAGGTCTCAGCGCACTAAAGAGAATTCTGGTAGCCTCCTCCACATCCTCCGCGAGGGTGCATATCCTGTGGAAACGGATCAGCTGGGATGTAATCAGACCTCTGTACGTGTGTTGGTTATGGTTAAGGGTTAGGGTTAGGATAAGTCTCCAGGAAATGCATGTAAGTCAATGTAATGTCCCCTGAAGTGATGTATACATGGTGTGTGTGTGTGTGTGTGTGTGTGTGTGTGTGTGTGTGTGTGTGTGTGTGTGTGCAGCAGAGCAAAAGCAAACATGCTGCAGGAACTGTATGATGATCCGATGCATGCTGGGAGATTTCTCCACATCTCAGAGGGAACAAGTTTTTTTTGTTTCTTGTTCTTTTTGTTTATTACTGCTCATACTTTATTCCAATTCATTATTCACGTTAATACTGTTATATGTTTAAATATTTTTTTTAATATTCTGGAATATCTTTTAATATATATATTTTTTTACATTTCTTTATAATAATAAATATTAATACATTTCATTTCCAAGTGCTTTTTCAGGCGATCAAAGACGCGTTACCGTGGTGATAAAACGAGATATAATAGAATACAAATATGAAAACAGCAACACAACATAATTCACATATTAAAAGCCAGTCTGAAGAGGCGTGTTTTGAAGGTGGGGGGTCGGTGCAGTCTCTGATGTGTTGTGGAAGGGAGTTATATCCATCCATCCATCCATCCATCTTCTTCTGGAGAGTTTTCCAGAACAACTTTGGTGCCGCCCGAAAGAAGGGAGTTATAGTTTTCTTAAAATAGTTTTCGGTAACACTTTATATTAAGGTACACAAATTCACCATCAACTAGTTGTTAATCAACGTGCATATTATCAGTATAGTGGCTCTTTAGTAGTCATTATAAAACACTTAGTAATGCCTTATTCTACATGACCAGATTCTACAAGTAATAAGCCATTAGTTGAGAGTTTTTCCTCAATAACCCTCTAATTAGTGCTGATTTGTTGCAAGTAAGGAAGTTGTTGTACATGAGTTTTGGTCTTACTATGCTCAATATGGGCCTAATAAGGCAGTAGTACCACTACACCAAGTCAAATTCGTCGTACGTGTCAACCTACCTGTCAATAAACCTGATTCTGAAGTAACACACACAGAAGTAGTGCTAACATTTCCTCCTCTCATTTCTCCCAGTGGGTGATGGGTTTGATGTTCTTCCTGTTCCCTGTCGCCTCGTCGTGGTTGCGGGCCTCCTACCTGCCGGTCCATGTGTTCTGCGGTCTGGTTCTGGTGGTGATGTCCATCGGCACCAGCCTGCTGGGCATCACGGAGAAACTGCTCTTCAGCATCATGTAGGTCTGATTCATGGCCAACAGTGGAAACACAGTTCCTCCTCAGTAACGTGATGCCATGAGGCCCAACATGACTTTTCTCTAGGTCTAGGGAAGATCCAGGGAAAGATTAAGGGAAGATCCAGGGATAATCTAGGAAGGATCCAGGAAAGATCCAGGGATAATCTAGGAAGGATCCAGGAAAGATTCAGGGATAATCTAGGAAGGATCCAGGAAAGATTCAGGGATAATCTAGGAAGGATCCAGGAAAGTTCCAGGGATAATCTAGGAAGGATCCAGGAAAGATCCAGGGATAATCTAGGAAGGATTGAGGGAAGATGAAGGGAAGATCTAGGTAATGTCCAAGGAAGATCCAGAGATAATCTGTAAAAGATTCCTGGAAGATCCCGTAAATATCCGGGGAGGATCCAGGAAGGATTGAGGGAAGATCCAGGGAAAATGTAGGCAAGTTCCTGGGAAGATCTAAGAAATATCCAGGGAAGATCCAGAGAAGATCTAAGGATTATCTAGGACAAATATCCAGGGAAAACCCAGTTATTTTACTTTTTAGGAGTCAGGCCATTTTGGCTTCATGCACCACAGAGCAACTTTAACCCAAATGTAAAAGCCACCCTTCGGACGCTGTACCTAGTTCTCTTTCCACATCCATGCATCACGCTGGAGTTGAATGTAATGTCCTAACTCTGTCTCTCTCTTCCTTTGTCTCTGGACTCAGGCCGACTTACTCCACATTCCCTGCTGAGGGGGTTCTGGCCAACGTCCTGGGTCTGGTGCTGGTGTTATTCGGAGTGGTTCTGTGCTACCTGATCACCAGGGAAGAGTTCAGACGTCCACCGAACCCAGAGGAAGAGTCTCTGTCCGTCCACTTCAAGACCCTGACTGAGGGGGGTACTCCCAACTCGCCTTGACCTAAAAGTGATGGTCTGACACCCCCTCCTTCCAGCCAAGCTATACGACCTTCAGTTACTGAATTAAAAACCCTATGGTGAACCTAAGGAATCAATAAACTCAGTCTCAAGTCAAACTAATCGTCTGTTCAGAAACTCTTACACTACTCGGGCAGAGCAATCCAAGTCTCTTTAATCCAGACGTATTCTTACTACTTCCCAACACGTGAATGTACCATAAAACCTGACCATTTAAACACTAAACAGTATCATGCTTACCAGGCGCGCTAATTATCAGTAGTGAGAGTTTGTAATTAGCCGAAATGAAGCAGTGAGCATTAGTTTTATTCCCGGGCCGTCAGTATTTAGATCAAGTTGGAATATCAGGTGTGCTGAATTCAGTCCTCTGGCATGTTCATTGTGCTGAATTCAGTCCTCTGGCATGTTCAGTGTGCTGAATTCAGTCCTCTGGCATGTTCAGTGTGCTGAATTCAGTCCTCTGGCATGTTCAGTGTGCTGAATTCAGTCCTCTGGCATGTTCAGTGTGCTGAATTCAGTCCTCTGGCATGTTCAGTGTGCTGAATTCAGTCCTCTGGCATGTTCAGTGTGCTGAATTCAGTCCTCTGGCATGTTCAGTGTGCTGGAAACGTCCGTAAATCATCAATATTGAATATTTGTCTGCCATTAAGAGAACAGATATTTTATTTATATATTGAACATCCTTGGCACCAATATTTATTTCCTGTTGTATCAAAGTGTCTACATATAAGTATCGTACTCAGATCGGTATCTGTGTAAAGAAGTACGCAGCTTTATGTATATTTTGGCTCTTTTTGAGAAATTAAAAGTCAGATTTATGCCAACGATTACTTTCACATTTGACCATCTTAGTTTTGGAACTATTCTCTTCTGCCATCCTTTATTTCACTGTTTGGACAAATCACTGAACTTATTGAATCGATCATCCGAGTTGAATCAGACTCCATTAAGTTTAAGGATAATGCTCTCAGTAATCACACTACTTTAGTTGGATGTCCTGTAAGATCTTGATCTGCCCAGTCGGTCCAGTTTGTCCACATTACCAGAGTATATTATCTGTCTGTATTTAAATGGACTGTCCTGTTAACGATGTCCGTCCAGTGTGAGTTTGGTTACTTGATGCCTTTTTAACAGAGTATGTTAAATGAATGTTGTTGAATTATATATATATACTTAACATGTATATGTCGTTTTTTGACTTCAGGTCTCCGCACCAGTGCCTAAATAACAGCTGTCTCTGAAAATGATTGTTTAATGTTGTCGTACTCGTGCCCACTTTGCCATGGAAGTCTTTATCTCATCGGGACAACGTGGAATAAATACAGATGTGTTCAACGGCTGAGTTGTTTTGTTCCAATTTCTTTTAACTGACTTATTCTGATGTAACACGACATGATAAAGCTTCATCAGGCGTGGGTCAGCTGGGATAACACACAAAACACACCGGGGGTTATATCAGAAAAGTACGGTGGCCCACAGGTGCAATGTTCTACAACAGCCCAAAATAAAAATACACTTTTAAGTATTCAGTCTTGGTCAAAATACTTCTTCCACTGCTGTACAGAAGGGGGAAAGATAGATTTACACAACGTCTTCCATTCAGTTTTATTCCTCTTTGTAACGTTCACAAGTGCTGACACACTCATGTTGTTTTACATTTTTTAATAATGATGTCCTTTTGGTTTTCCTGTGTTTTTAAAGTATCTGACAGTAACTCTGTATTACCTGTGGCGTTACACATCCTACATGAACAGCACAACACTTTGCTTTATTGACAGCTGTCGTCCCGCACTGAGTGGCGTTCTGCACCTAATCACATACAACTTTAAACTAGTCTTGAACCAATTCACTTGTAATGTACTTCATGTCTTTAATTGACCAGAATCAGATCCAAACCCAACAGAGCGACTATGAAAACGGCTCGAGTATTTTAGCGTTGGCACACCTTGATGGAAACTCCTGAGCAGTAAGAAATAACGGCAGTGACTGTCAGCGGTTCATCAGCAGCTCTCAAACCAAGCTGCTGATTCATTAGAAACATGAACAGAAATGTACATAAAACAGGCATTAATGTGCATAAAATACAATAAAACTGCAAAACCAACTCTCTGAACTGTGAGCTATGTTAGCATCTGTGGTTATCGATCTCTCTATTCTCACATCTTCAGTTTAAGTTGATGAAATTAACCACTTGATTTCTTTAAACGATGTATCCTTGATTTCAAACAGAGGAAGGTAAAAGCATGTTTCTTATTTCTATCACACCACTGTTGCTTTTAGCCATCTGAAATCAGAACTACAACCTGAAGCGAGCTAATGAAGCTAACATTAGCTCAATTAATCAGCAGAAAACTCCATGGACTTTTTAATGATACTAACACACAAGAAACGTGTAAAATAGATTTTAAATATAAACTTGATGGCTACATATGGAGTTAAAAACAAGGCAAACATTTGGTTTAGTTTTAACCCCCCAAAAATGCTAATAAAACGCCTTGTGGTGCAGACAGCTAGTTAGCACTAGCATTTTACTCCAGGCTACGGGTATGGTGGATTTAGGGGAGTATTGTGGGGGTGGGTTGGCTAACGAGATGTGCATGTATGTGGTCTGTATTCATGTTTCTTGCATTGAATGTTTTGTCGTTGGACCCCCTCGAAAACAAGGTATTTCCCCTTAAATTAAGGTGACCAGATTTTCAAAATTAAAACCGGGGACATTTTGAGTTTTGCGGTCAAAATCTCATTAACATATCCAATTTTCTTCACTGTTAAAGAATAAAGGGGGACAATTCTGGTTCAATGTTATTCGAACATTTGAACTGTTCAAACGTACAAACGGGGACGTCTGGTCACCCTACCTTAAATAAAGTGTAATCAGTGGCTAACAGCTAACGGCTAACGGCTAGCAACCTGTGACAGAACTGTAACTGAAAGCCACACCGTTAGTTATGCATTACTTTAATCCCTAATATCATTTCAACAGGTTTAAAGTCCATCCCTCATTAAGATGTCAGTTTGCTTAATCTAGACCAAAGCAGTTTTTTTTGATCAGGCTGTAAACATGTTTATGGGCAGGGCTGCACATAACTGGTGAGCAGGTGCGCATGCCCCGCCCAAAAAAGGAGCACCGGATCATTTGAAAAAAGCGCAGAGAGAGAGAGAGAGAGAGAGAGAGAGAGAGAGAGAGAGAGAGAGAGAGGGAGGGAGAGAGAGAGAGAGAGAGAGAAGAGGGAGATAGAAAAGAGAGAAGAGAGAGAGAGAGAGAAGAGGGAGATAGAAAAGAGAGAGAGAAGAGAGAGAGAGAGAGAGAGAGAGAGAAAGAGAGAGAGAGAGAAAGAGAGGGAGAGAGAGAAAGAGAGGGAGAGAGAGATAGAAAAGACAGAAGAGAGAGATAGAAGAGAGAGAGAGAGAAGAGAGAGATAGAAAAGAGAGAAGAGAGAGAGAAGAGGGAGATAGAAAAGACAGAAGAGAGAGAGAGAAGAGGGAGAGAGAAAAGAGAGAAGAGAGAGAGAGAGAGGGAGAGATGTGAGAGAGAGAGAGAAAAGAGAGAGAGAGAGATAGAAAAGAGAGAGAAGAGAGAAAGATTTGCGAGTTGCATAAGAACTGGTGAGATAGCAGGGTTTCCCACATAGACTTTACTTGGCGGGCCGCCCAGGTATATTAACGGCTGCCCAGGTATATTAACGGCCGCCAAAGTATAATTCGCGAGCTATTTAGGTTTAATTGTTTTAATCCGTCCATGAGCACGACGGCATCTGCGATCCCTCGCTCTACCCCTCGCTATCGCGTGAAGGGTCTGCTTCATGCGCACAGTAACCCTGCTGCGAGGCACGGGCGAACAGTTCATAAAGTCAAGAACCCCTCAAAAGGTCCGGTTTATTTCATTTTAAGGATGCGCACCAAGCACCATCTCCAGGTGCTCCTTTGAGAACCAGGGCAAACAAATGATGGGCACCCCTGCTTATGGGGATGGACTCGCCCTGATCGTGAACTACAACGATAAAGATGCCAGCTACACCGTTGAAAGTCACAAACTGCACAAATGTCTTTAAATGTCACGTATTGATTCTACTCCAGCTTTAGCACCACTGATGGTTGCTGAGTTACGATCGGACAATCACTGTTTTGGGGCTCAGTTTGATTCGATTTGAGCCAATCACCAGCTAGCCATGTTAGCACTATGTTTCCATGGCAGTGAATGCAAAAGGTCTTGCTATATCACATGGGATCCATGTGGTTTGCATAACTTAGGAATTTCAGGACTAAATAATATTAAAAAGGCCTTTGTAGCGAAAAACAAACATAAGTCTACCTGAAGCAAAAGGTCTGATAACCTTAAAGCGTGTTTCTAATAGATGCGAAAAGGAAAATCCAAAAGTTTTATACAGTTTTAAGAGAAACAATATTTATACATATATAACTTAAAAAAGATAAATATCACTTATTTTAGTTTTTATATACGGTCAGCCAGTGCTTCTTCAATAACCGGGTCTTCAAGGACCGGATCAGAGCCTGGATCCAGGTTTCCAGTCATGCAGGAGCTTCAGATTTAAAATGGAAATCTTCATTAGACAGCAGACGCTGGTGCTGATGGTGGTTTCCAGTCTCTCTGAATACATCTCAGTCTAGAGTTTGTGAACATGGCAGAAAAACCAAGCAGTTGGCATCCAGAGACTTCAGATTTAAACGACAAAGAACTTTCTTTAAGTGCTACCTGATGTCTCTTTTGTGTTTACTTCTGAATCCTCCCAAGCTACTCTTCTCTTTTGTGCTTGGTAACGGCAGGAGCTGATGTGTCTTTGTCTCTGGCTTGTTCATTGACAGGCAACATGTTCTGGATGAAACACATTTGAAGAACTTCTGTTTTCCCCTACGTCTTTTACACAATAAAGAAGTCACTACGTTTGCAAAGAAGTGCTTTAATAACTCTGTCCAGCTCTCTTTATTCACCTTCAATCCCTTTTGTGTATGAGAGCAACCATACACCAGCAGCTCCTTCAAGTGTGTGTTGTTACCCTCATTTCACATTTATTGCGCCTTGCCCCTCTACATGTGGTACAATCTAGTTCATTTCCAGCTTATCCCAGACTAAATACTTCCACAGCCGTTGGGAATATCGGAACATCTTGAGTGCTTGACCCTCTTCCCTTTTCTCTGACCTAATGCGTAAACCCTTCTCTAAACGTTGGACTCCACAAAAGGTCTTTTTGGTTTGACCGGAGACGTCGGGCCTGTCTTTCTGTCCCTCGGTTTGTCTGAGCCGCTGTGGATCACCGGCAGCGTCCGAGCAACTTTCACATCCCGGTACGACGGGTTCTGACTGGCCACCTTCCCCGACCCCTCGCCCTGAGGATAGTGGTCTCGCTGGTTGTCGTTGTGCGCGTTGTTGTTGCTGCGATTGTAGAAGGCGATGGAGGATGGACCGAAGCCTCCCTGGTTGTTCGGGGTTTTGCTCGGCGACGTGACGACGGTGTCCACCGAAGACACGGCCCAGGATCTGGACGGGCTGAGGCAGGAAGCAGAACCAGACGTTGTTTGTTGCGGAAACTGCTGTTGGACCCTCGCTGTCCTGTCCACTACGCCCATAAAAGGAGTGTTCCTGGATGACCGCCCCGCCTCTCCAGGGTAAGTCCCGCCTCCCACCATGCAAACTTCAGACTGGGGGGAGGAGATCAGGAAGAGGTCGTCGTGGTACCCCCCGGCGGTGTTTAGATCCAAAGGGATGTCCATGTGCTGGGCGGAGGCCGAGGTCCTGAAGCCGGGGTTAGGGATGCTGCCACTGGAGAACCGGACGCTGGAGCTCTGGGAGTGAACCAGCGTCCGGGGGGGAGGAGCGGGGGAGGAGTTAGGGTGGGAGCTGAGGGGGCGTCGTACCGCCCCCTGATGGTGGTACTGGTAATCATGCGACGGTGTGAGGTTTTCAGGCGGTAACTCGGTAACCTCCATGGGGTAGTACGCAGCTTTGGATTGGTTGCGACTGAACTGATGTGCCGTGACGAACCTGTTCACCCCCGCCGACCTCTCGCCTCCCCCATCCCTCCCATAGGCTCCCGAACTTAAACCAGTCTGGACCATATCGAGGGGGTAAATCCCTTCCCCGAGCTCTGCCAGTTCCTTTGGCAGCTGGCCGAACTGCGAGTAAACAGAACCTCCCAGAACCATCCCGGAGTTTGCAGAGGAAGTGGGCTGACTGGTTCTGATCACATGGGCCTTGGTGGGCTGGAGCCACTGGTTCTGAGCAGGGCTCTGATGCTGAAAGGACCTCTGGTTGGACTGGTGGTGTCCCTGGATCTGCTCTGAGGGGTGAGGAGCCGACTGTGGATGCTGTGTCAGACCATTTCCTGAGAATGAAGGTGTACTTTCTTGCATCGGGGAGGAAGGCGGACTGAACTGGTGGGTGGGACTGGGATGGTGCGGGTACAGGTGAGTGGGAGACAGGGAGGAGGGTGATGGAACCCCAGGCCGACAGTGGGGGTCCAGGCTTTGAACCACAGTTGAAGGGTGGTTGTGACTCCCTTCTTCCTCCTCCTCTTCCTCAGATCCCCACTTCCTGTCCGGATCCTGCAGAAACTCTGAGTCTCTAGCCACGTTTTGTTGATAGACTCCATGTGATAGTGGAAGTTGGGGGTCTTGTTGTTGATAGACTCTATGTGATGGGTGAGGTTGGGGGTCTTGTTGTTGTTGTTGATAGACCCCATGTGACGGGTGAATTTGTGGGTCTTGTTGATAGACCCCATGTGACGGGGGAAGTTGGGGGTCTTGTTGTTGATAGACTCCATGGGACGGGGGAAGTTGGGGGTCTTGTAGTTGATACACTCCATGGGACGGGGGAAGTTGGGGGTCTTGTTGTTGATACACTCCATGGGACGGGGGAAGTTGGGGGTCTTGTTGTTGTTGATAGACTCCATGGGACGGGGGAAGTTGGGGGTCTTGTTGTTGATACACTCCATGGGACGGGGGAAGTTGGGGGTCTTGTTGTTGTTGATAGACTCCATGTGATGGGGGAAGTTGGGGGTCTTGTAGTTGATACACTCCATGGGACGGGGGAAGTTGGGGGTCTTGTTGTTGATAGACTCCATGGGACGGGGGAAGTTGGGGGTCTTGTTGTTGATACACTCCATGGGACGGGGGAAGTTGGGGGTCTTGTTGTTGTTGATAGACTCCATGTGATGGGGGAAGTTGGGGGTCTTGTAGTTGATACACTCCATGGGACGGGGGAAGTTGGGGGTCTTGTTGTTGATACACTTCATGGGACGGGGGAAGTTGGGGGTCTTGTTGTTGATAGACTCCATGTGATGGGGGAAGTTGGGGGTCTTGTTGTTGATAGACTCCATGGGACGGGGGAAGTTGGGGGTCTTGTTGTTGATACACTCCATGGGACGGGGGAAGTTGGGGGTCTTGTTGTTGATAGACTCCATGGGACGGGGGAAGTTGGGGGTCTTGTTGTTGATACACTCCATGGGACGGGGGAAGTTGGGGGTCTTGTTGTTGATACACTCCATGGGACGGGGGAAGTTGGGGGTCTTGTTGTTGATACACTCCATGGGACGGGGGAAGTTGGGGGTCTTGTTGTTGATACACTCCATGGGACGGGGGAAGTTGAGGGTCTTGTTGTTGATAGACTCCATGGGACGGGGGAAGTTGGGGGTCTTGTTGTTGATAGACTCCATGTGACAGGTGAGGGTCTTGTTGTTGGGCCGCCTGACGACACTCCTCTTTGACCCGGGTCAAGAGGCGCTGGATCTCCCGGTTGGACGGGCAGAGGCAGCTGGCCTCGATCAGATCCTCCAGAGCGGCATGGTACTGTCTGAACAAAGAGAGGAGGAGATGTCAGAGTCCTGCAGTAACTGACAAGGAGGCCTCAGGACTCTATCATGCTTCAGTAAACTGCATGTGCTTTTCTTTGAGCTGCAGATTTCAAAGATAAACCCTATATTTTGGCGCCTTTCTCGATAGTGACGCGCGATGTGCCTCGCTGCAAATGATCCAGCTCATAACAGGAATACATACTAAACAAACCAACAACTTGACTTACAATATCAATACAAAAATGATCGTATTGCAAGATCTAGGAATGAATAATCTTTTCCACGGTGTACCAACGGCTGGAAAAGCGGCGACAAGTGACTTAAATTAGGAATAACTATCAAGGAATATGTGCATAGTTTAAAGGCTTTCAGCTGGACATCCATCAATAAGACATAAGACCATGGCATCATTAATGGGAGTAGTTCAACATTTGATTAGGGTTAGTTTATCTGATCATTTATTATTGGTTTAATCCAACAACTTGTCTCTATGGTTACCTGCGTCCTCGTTTGGCTCGCGCTCGGGCGTAAAATGCTTCGTAGGATTTAGCCTTCAGCTCCAGAGCTCTGGTGGCAAACTCCTCCGCCAGCCCGAAGTCCTGCCAGCAAAGAGAAACGGATCAACGTCAGCACGATGAAATAACATGAAAGTAATATTTGTAGCTCCGAGTCAGACTGACGTTCATCTTGCGGTGGCAGCGCGACAGGTTGAGCAGAACACACACTCTGAGCTGCCGGAACGTCTTCACGTCGTCACACGGGAACTTCTGCAGAGCCGCCTGATAGGAGAGAGAGGCTTCCTGCACCGAGCCCAGCTGTAGAGAACACACACATTATTATTGTGTGTGTGTGAATTTGTCTCTGTGTGTGTGTGTGTGTGTGTGTGTGTGTGTGTGTGTGTGTGTGTGTGTGTGTGTGTGTGTGTGTATGTGTGTTATTCCTTTACCTTGTACAGTCTGTCTCCCTCTTGGATCAGTTTACTGAGCAGAACCATCATGATGTCGGGTTTAGACGTCGCCATGGCCCAGGTCGCTGGTCCTACACACACACACACACGTAACACGCACGCACACACACACAGCCACACGCACGCACACACACGCACGCACACACACACACACACACACACACACACGCACGCACACACACACACACACACACACACACACACACACACACACACACACACACACACACACACACACACACACACACACACACACACACACACGGAGATAGTTAACAACAGGTACAAAACAGGCTCGTTGATGTTTCGTTATGGTGGTTGAGTAAAAGCGTATAAATGTGATATCTTTATAATAGTTTGAGAAGAAGCATCAAGAGAAGAGTGTGTGTAGCAGAACCACGAGGCCATTCATAAAACAGTGTGTTTATCGGTTCTATGAGACAAATCTACCTCCATCTCCGAGTGGAACCTGGACACGTTATTGTAGTAGCTTTGCTCCAGAGAAGGAGTGAGTGAGGTTTACCTATCTTGGCTCCCTTCCTGAGCAGAGCGATGACGGCGGACGTGTTCCTGCAGCCGACGGCTCGGTCCAGAGGTCTCATCCCGCTGCAGTCCACATGCTCCACGGAGGCGCCGTGATCCACCAGCAGCTGCACCTGGAACACAGCAGGAGGGGGGAGCAGGTGGTAAACAACAGCTGAAGACACAGGGTTTTAGATCAGCTTTTTATTAGCAGCATCCCCTTTCAACTGGTCTTTTAATCTACATTATTTATTTATGTTTATATTGATTTGTATATATATTTGTATATGTAATATCAATTCTGCTCCTCACCACTTCCGGGTCTCCACGAAACGCAGCGAGGTCCAGAGGCGTGCGTCCGCTGCGGTCTGCGTGACTGGTGGCGGCGCCTCGACCCACGAGCAATCTGACCAATGAGAGACGACCTTTCAGACACGCCCAGCTGAGCGGAGTCAGACCCTCTCGGTCCGCCTGGTCCAGAGACGCTCCTAATAACAGAGACACATCAGGGCTAGCAAAGAGGTGCAGGAATGAGTCCTCAAACCTGACTCAGCATTTCATCACTTCCTGTCTGTCTAAAGGTCAACGGTCTGTTGAATGTGATTTTGGTTGTTCGGGTCAAATAAGTTGACTATTTTTTTTCTCAGAATTTGACTATTTTTTAAAACATTTTACTTTTTTCTCAGATTCTGAACTTTTTCTCAAAATTTCAGAATCTGACTTTTTTCTCAGTATTTCAGAATGAGTTGTTACCCTGATCCAGGAGCAGCTGGGCGGTGTCTTCATGCCCCTCGGAGGCGGCCGCCATCAGAGGAGTTCGACCCTGCTGATCCACAGAGTTCACCTCCACCCCCCGACTCAGCAGCAGCTCCACCACCTGACATACAGACAGGTGTTCACTGTGTGTGTGTGTGTGTGTGTGTGTGTGTGTGTGTGTGTGTGTGTGTGTGTATGTGTGTGTGTGTGTGTGTGTGTACCTGTCTGTCTCCTCTCCTCACAGCGCTGAACAGAGGTTTCTCCCCCCTCTTGTTGCTCTGCTCCACAGACGCTCCCTGATCCAGAAGCATCCTGCAGGCAGACAGACGACCACTTCCTGCTGCTGCTGTCAGCGCTACACACACACACACATACACACACACACACACACACACACACACACACACACACACACACACACACACACACACACACACACACACACACACACACACACAATTAAAAACAAATTCGTCACTGAAAATGATTGCCTTGAATTTGACAAAAGGGAATTTGCAAATTAACTGAATTTATTTAGTTTGATCAGTTTAAGTTAGATTTACTTCTTGAGGCCAACGTAGGATTTGTTTCTGTAATAGCAGCAGGTTAACGAGTCTTTTCACATGAGTTAAAAATAAAGCAATATTAAAAAACAGAAGAAAGATATAGAGCTTCCATATAATACACAATATATTTGTACTGCAGTGCTCAGTCCCTCCACCAGAGGTCAGTGCTGTGCAGTTCAGCAATGACTGAAAGCCTCTTACTTACTTTAATGAATATTTAAATGTGAGTGAATATCTTTTGACGTTTAAACAGCTTTGATTTACAGATTCCAGATTCCATATCTGTATCTGACAGATCTACCTCCGTACGTTATAACCTTCAGAAAATCCTCCCACGTATTTGATGTTACCACAGACCTTATTCCAGGCGTCTCACCAAAAACACATTTCACAAACACGCTGCTTCTTTCACACCGTGTGCAAAAATGCTGACTCATTCCCAGATTGTAGGACTCATTCCTCTCTACTGTCAGCGATCATACATACCTTCATTCAGGCAGTCACATGATTAACATGTAGAGTCTAGGACAGTCAGTTTCAAATATTATAAATAATAATACAAAATATAGATTTTATAGATCTAGAGAAACTAGAACTAAAAGCTCAGTGTGTGTCCTTGCTGCTTGTTCACACACACACACACACACACACACACACACACACACACACACACACACACACACACACACACACACCACACACATTGCGGTGCGCTGTATTAATAACTCATAGTGTGTTAGGCCCATCCACACAGAGACGATATCAGTTGTATCCGCTAACGTTCTCTATCGTATAGACCACATGTGCCAAACTCAAGGCCCGGGGGCCAAATCAGGCCCATGTTGGATTTAATTTCGGCCCGCAGGATAATTTCTAATAACTGTTAGATCTGGCCCGCACACCTTCACTCTATAGATGAGAGTAACAAATGCGTCACTTCCGGGCAAAAATAACGTCTCCGCCCACTTTTGGGGGAAAACAACGCTGTCAGTTGAACGGCGGTCAATACAAATTCTGAAGTTTTTGCCAATCCGATCAGAAATTTAAGAAAACCGGAGATTTTTGGATCGGAGAGCCCGATTCCAATGGCCAGACAGGCAAACAATTGCATTAAGCCATTCGAAATCGACGATCGGGCTCGATATATGGTTAAATATAGCAGTAACCATATATCAAGACCGATTGTCGATTACCAATGATCGAATGTAATTGTTTGCCTGTCTGGCCATCGTAATCGAACTCTTTGAAGATCCAAAAATCCACGGTTTTCCAAAAAATTTGATCGGATTGGCAAAAACTTCATAATTTGTAATGACAGCGTTGTTTTCCCCCAAAAGTGGGCGGGCCGTAATTTTTGCCCGGAAGTGACGTAGGTGTTACTCTCATCTATCCTGAGGGTCTCCTCAGCTCAGAGCCTGAGCCCAAACATTGATGACCTTGCACCCAAGATGAGACGCCAAGTATCTGAACTAGCATCGCAGAGCAGCACACTGAGTTTAATGGATGCTTCCTTCTGCACTTTCTCTCTCACGACAACAGGGCATGTTTGGTTTGTTCTTTGAGGGGAATAGTTTTGTTGAAGCTGTTGTTGGCCTGTGGGAAAATGTACTCATAAGAAATGACTCTGGAAAAGCTGCAGATAGAGCCATAAGAAATGAATGGAACTGATTATTTAATGTTTAATGTTGTTTTTATAGGCAATAATTTAAGCTTTGTTAGTTCCAGGTTTAATATGTGCAATAAGTTCATTTCAATACGTTCTGCAATAAACATTGAACCATTGATTTTTTTATTTTGGCCCACTGTGTATTTGAGTTTGACCCCCCTGGTATAGAC
>JAPTMU010000060.1:53343-55843 GCA_028583405.1 Pogonophryne albipinna | reverse complement strand
ATGTTTAATCGTGTTTTATGCCGTTTGCTAAGACTTGATAAGTCGCTCGTAAAACACAGGAGGTCTGGAAGCTAAGAACACCATGTGGTAAACTGTACAGCTAATATAACACATTAGTTGTATTTCCTCTAACTGGTGGATATAGAGTTGCTGCAGTGGAGACGCTGCGCACAGCTGATCGACAGCTGGGACACAAACCACCAAATACAAACACATAATTCAGATCCAGTCGTCATGACTCCACTCCGGAGGGATTCCCCGATCACTTCTTAGTCTCTCATCAAGGGGGGGGGGGGTCTCCTGTCCCCGGCACAAACACACTGCCTGAGGAAGGCTGTGTGTATTCTTTTTGTCATGAACCTTTTTCGGACCACTTATTTATTTATGTTGGTGACGATCCGACCTCCATGCTGTTACTCTGGTTCAAACTGCATCCACCAAACAATATGATTTATCTCCACCTCCCCAAAATAACCAGAACCTGACACGGTGTGAGACGTCTGTTTTAGCTGTTCTGTCCTCATTTCCTGCGATCTCCTTCCTGCAGTCAGAATGAACGAATGAATGAATGAATGAATGGGCGTTACGTGAAGCCCGCAAAAGCTGCACCGCATTTCGAGTCGGTTGTGATTTATAAAGGGAAACCGGCGTAGGAAGTGCCGTACGCACTTTCTACGCCGGTGCGCAATGTTTGGTGAATCGGAAAATGTCGGAACATTTCTGTACCTATTTTTTGGATTTCTACTACGTAAGCAACCTTCCCACGTGAATCCTACGCACGGCGTTATAAATGAGGCCCCAGCTGTGTTAGCCAGGTGTGTGTGTGTGTGTGTGTCTTGTGTGTGTGTGTTACCTTGATGTTGGGGGTGTACAGGTTTCTCAGAGATGAAAGGGCGGGGCTCAGACCCTCCGTGCTGTAGGACATCCACAGCCCCTGCAGAACTGAGGAGGAAACCCCGAGCTTCTTACTCAGACCCTGCAGGACAGACATGAGTCAGCATTTTATCAGAAGTCAATGGGATTTTGAATGTGAATAACCCGAGCAATAAAGTAAGTGAAGTTAGCGTTAAATTATCTGCTGTATGTAGACCGTTTACTGTAGTGGTTCAGTCTGTAGGGGGTTGGACTTTGGACCGAAGGGTCGCTGGGTCACGTGCCGATCGGACCAACTAATACAGATTGTGGACTGGAACTGCCCTTGAGCAAGGCACCGAACCCCCAACTGCTCCCTGGCGCCGGATAGACTGGCTGACCCCTCAATGTGTGTGCATGTGTGAATATATAACCGTGTGTATTTGTATGTACTTATATAAGAAGTATGTGCATGTATAAAAAACAGAGTGGAAAACTGAATTTAAATCAATAATAAAGGTCCATCATCTTCTTCTTCTTCTGTAGGGTCTCACCTTGTAGATGTGGGCCTTCAGGATGTGGTGCCCCAGCTCCAGGGTCTGCTGGCGGGTCAGCTTCCCCCCCCGTCTGCAGAGCCAGAAGGCCAGCAGGGTGTGACCGCTCCTAAAGACACAAAGGTATTCCCTCAGTGACATCAGGAGAGGGTCTCTGAACCTGGGGTCCTATAATATACATTTAGTTTAGTTTATTTGTTTATAGTGTCGTGGACAGTCTCCATTGATCAACTGTCACAAAGAACAGCTGTTGTCCCCGGCCAGATGATAAGAGACACCTTTTTAAAATCACAACACATCAACAGCATTAGATAGAAAGAAAGGGTGAAAAGTAGATACAGGCGAAAGGATCAAAGTAATCTCTCTCTCTCTGTACCTGGGCTTTAAACATCAACGCTCTTCTGCCAATACATTCTCTTGCAGACAGAGAGGGACAGAGAAGTAAATCTGGACAGAGTGTCTAACTTGATCATTTGACGAGTAAGGTACAAAATACTGCTTTAAATAAGGGGGATAGTTAAAGTAAATGCATTATAATATGAGTTGAAGCCAATGCATGTGTCTCATGTACCTGGGCTCGCAAAGGAAGCGGGGGTCCTGGCCCTCCTCCCTCCACATCAGCCACTCCCTGAAGGAGCTGTGGTTCAGCATCCGGCTGCCGTCGCTCCTCCTCAGCAGGAAGGAGTTCAGCTGTTCCATCCTCTGAACAAACTCCCCCCAGCTCAGCAGCCCCCCCGACACAGCGCTGGCATTCACCACCTCGAACAGCTGCAGGAGGAACACACACATGGTCGTTAATCCATTGAAGATGCTAAAAGATCTGTAGGAAACGGGGCCGTGCTTTAGGAGGCCCCGCATGATAAGTGTTAGTTTAGTCTATTTGTTCTTAGTGTCGAGGACAGTCCCCATTAATCAACTGTCACAAATACAGTAAATGGGGCAGCTTTAGCCAACATTGCTAATTCCCAGCTGTTGTCCCCGGCCAGATGATAATACCGTTTCTCTCCCATTTCATCAACACTTCTCTAACTTCTGGTCACTTTCCAAACAGTCTCAAGGAGGCAAGAGTAAACCCTCTCCTAAAGAAACCCTCT
>JAPTMU010000060.1:30000-52343 GCA_028583405.1 Pogonophryne albipinna | reverse complement strand
GTGTGTGTGTGTGTGTGACTGTGTGACTATGTGTGACTGTGTGTGACTGTGACTGTGTGTGAGAGAGTGTGTGTGTGAGACGGTGTGTGTGTGAGACGGTGGTGTGTGTGAGGACGGTGTGTGAGACTGTGGCCGTTTCTCAATCTCGAGGAAACTGGCTTCCAAGCCAATATTTCAAGGATGCTTCGTCATCGAGTGCCGCCGAAGGACTGTTCCAATCTCCAGCATACTTGGAATTCCACCGAGGCCGCGTCCTTGGTTTGGGGGTAATTTCGAGGCTGCACATGGGTAGACTTCGCGTCCTTAAAATCCCCACAATGCTTTGCGCACGGACCAATTTCCCCAAATCTGTGGCGGAAAATGTAAGGCGGGGCCTCTCATATGACGCTAGCCTGCACACTTGCTAGCCTGTTCCACTCTTCGTTTTCCGAATGCCAGGAAGGATTCTTGCCTCGCTTCTGAAGGAAGTGACTCGGAAGACATGTGCTACCAAGCAAGCGTACTCGAGATTGAGAAACGGCCAGAGTGTGAGACGGTGTGTGTGTGTGTGAGACTGTGTGTGTGAGACTGTGTGTGTGTGTGAGACTGTGTGTGTGTGTGACTGTGTGTGTGACTGTGAGACAGTGTGTGTGTGTGAGACTGTGTGTGTGTGTGTGTGACTGTGTGTGTGTGTGAGACTGTGTGTGTGTGTGACTGTGAGACAGTGTGTGTGTGTGTGTGTGTGAGACTGTGTGTGAGACTGTGTGTGTGTGTGTGACTGTGTGTGTGTGTGTGACTGTGAGACAGTGTGTGTGTGACTGTGAGACAGTGTGTGTGTGTGTGTGTGTGTGTGAGAGACTGTGTGTGTGTGTGTGACTGTGACTGTGAGACAGTGTGTGTGTGTGTGACTATGTGTGTGACTGTGAGACAGTGTGTGTGTGAGACTGTGGCCGTTTCTCAATCTCGAGGAAACTGGCTTCCAAGCCAATATTTCAAGGATGCTTCGTCATCGAGTGCCGCCGAAGGACTGTTCCAATCTCCAGCATACTTGGAATTCCACCGAGGCCGCGTCCTTGGTTTGGGGGTAATTTCGAGGCTGCACATGGGTAGACTTCGCGTCCTTAAAATCCCCACAATGCTTTGCGCACGGACCAATTTCCCCAAATCTGTGGCGGAAAATGTAAGGCGGGGCCTCTCATATGACGCTAGCCTGCACACTTGCTAGCCTGTTCCACTCTTCGTTTTCCGAATGCCAGGAAGGATTCTTGCCTCGCTTCTGAAGGAAGTGACTCGGAAGACATGTGCTACCAAGCAAGCGTACTCGAGATTGAGAAACGGCCAGAGTGTGAGACGGTGTGTGTGTGTGTGAGACTGTGTGTGTGAGACTGTGTGTGTGTGTGAGACTGTGTGTGTGTGTGACTGTGTGTGTGACTGTGAGACAGTGTGTGTGTGTGAGACTGTGTGTGTGTGTGTGTGACTGTGTGTGTGTGTGAGACTGTGTGTGTGTGTGACTGTGAGACAGTGTGTGTGTGTGAGACTGTGTGTGAGACTGTGTGTGTGTGTGTGACTGTGTGTGTGTGTGTGACTGTGAGACAGTGTGTGTGTGTGTGTGTGTGTGTGAGAGACTGTGTGTGTGTGTGTGACTGTGACTGTGAGACAGTGTGTGTGTGTGTGACTATGTGTGTGACTGTGAGACAGTGTGTGTGTGTGAGACTGTGTGTGTGTGTGTGTGACTGTGTATCAAACCCCTATAACAAATGTTGCCGTTTTTATTATCCTGTGATATTTAGTTATTTAAAAAAATAATTCTGTGATAATATATATATTTTTTAATAAAGTATAATAACTCACTTTCTTATTATCAATAACAACATTTCTAATCTATTTTATCTATTTTTGGTATTGTAAGATTTAATTACCAAAGCTTTTTTTTAATAAAGATATAAAGATAGAAGACCTTTTAAGTTATAAGACTTTCAGTTCTTTTTTTTGCCGTTAAAAGTCAAACTTATTTTCATCCTTCTCTCGCTCTGATGTGTGCAAGCTTTAAACATGTATGAAAGCCCCTCCCTGCTCCCGTGTGCTCCTTGACTTCCTGTGTGCACGTACAGCAGCGTGAGGAAGCTGGTGAAGCTCAGCGCCGTGCAGTTCATGTTGAACAACCACACTGTGAGTAACTCTCTCTCTCTCTAACAAACACTCTGTGAGTAACTCTCTCTCTCTAACAAACACTCTGTGAGTAACTCTCTCTCTCTCTAACAAACACTCTGTGAGTAACTCTCTCTCTCTCTAACAAACACTCTGTGAGTAACTCTCTCTCTCTCTAACAAACACTCTGTGAGTAACTCTCTCTCTCTAACAAACACTCTGTGAGTAACTCTCTCTCTCTCTCTAACAAACACTCTGTGAGTAACTCTCTCTCTCTCTCTAACAAACACTCTGTGAGTAACTCTCTCTCTCTCTAACAAACACTCTGTGAGTAACTCTCTCTCTCTCTAACAAACACTCTGTGAGTAACTCTCTCTCTCTCTCTAACAAACACTCTGTGAGTAACTCTCTCTCTCTCTAACAAACACTCTGTGAGTAACTCTCTCTCTCTAACAAACACTCTGTGAGTAACTCTCTCTCTCTCTAACAAACACTCTGTGAGTAACTCTCTCTCTCTCTAACAAACACTCTGTGAGTAACTCTCTCTCTCTCTAACAAACACTCTGTGAGTAACTCTCTCTCTCTCTAACAAACACTCTGTGAGTAACTCTCTCTCTCTCTAACAAACACTCTGTGAGTAACTCTCTCTCTCTCTAACAAACACTCTGTGAGTAACTCTCTCTCTCTCTAACAAACACTCTGTGAGTAACTCTCTCTCTCTCTAACAAACACTCTGTGAGTAACTCTCTCTCTCTAACAAACACTCTGTGAGTAACTCTCTCTCTCTCTAACAAACACTCTGTGAGTAACTCTCTCTCTCTCTAACAAACACACTGTGAGTAACTCTCTCTCTCTAATACTCTGTGAGTAACTCTCTCTCTCTCTAACAAACACACTGTGAGTAACTCTCTCTCTCTAATACTCTGTGAGTAACTCTCTCTCTCTCTAACAAACACACTGTGAGTAACTCTCTCTCTCTAACAAACACTCTGTGAGTAACTCGCTCTCTCTCTAACAAACACTCTGTGAGTAACTCTCTCTCTCTAACAAACACTCTGTGAGTAACTCATATGCATATTTAAACATAACTTCAGAAAACGTGTAAACATAAAAACTAACCGTGTGGATTATTAATAATGATCTTATTGTTCTGTGTTTTTAAAGAGTGAACACTTCTCCTTCCTCGGGGTGAACAACCAATCCAATCTGAGCGACATGAGGTGTCGGACCACCTTCTACACGGCTCTGGGACGCCTGCTAATGGTGGACCTAGGTACACTCACACACACACACACTCACACACTTACAGGGACACTCACACACTCAAACAGAGACACAACACACACAAACCCTGGATGTCTCTAATACATATGTTAACACACACATGATACAGACACACACACAAGCAACACACACACACAAGCAGCACAAACACACGCACAGACACACAGAGACACACACACACACCAACGCAAGCAAACACTGGACGTCTCACACACACACACACACTTTTTTCCAGAGCCGGAGTCGTGTTTTATATTTTTTTATTGCACATTCTTACTTTAAATTCTTATGTTTTTGAATATATTTTATTTATTTTGATTATTTTCTTGTACATATTTATTTATTGTGTTAATCTAAAGACTCTTTATTAATTTCATATTTGATTGCATATTCTTACTTTGACACTTTGCTCATATTAAAGGTGGGGTAGGTAAGTGTCGCTCGACACCAGGTTGAGAACCAATGATCAGGTTCTAATGTATTCCTGCAAGAAGGAGTTAAGTCACATCCAGAGGATATGGGTTAACTCACATCCAGAGGATATGGGTTAAGTCACATCCAGAGGATATGGGTTAACTCACATCCAGAGGATATGGGTTAAGTCACATCCAGAGGATATGGGTTAACTCACATCCAGAGGATATGGGTTAACTCACATCCAGAGGATATGGGTTAACTCACATACAGAGGATATGGGTTAACTCACATCCAGAGGATATGGGTTAACTCACATACAGAGGATATGGGTTAACTCACATACAGAGGATATGGGGTAACTCACATACAGAGGATATGGGTTAACTCACATCCAGAGGATATGGGTTAACTCACATACAGAGGATATGGGTTAACTCACATCCAGAGGATATGGGTTAACTCACATACAGAGGATATGGGTTAACTCACATACAGAGGATATGGGGTAACTCACATACAGAGGATATGGGTTAACTCACATCCAGAGGATATGGGTTAACTCACATCCAGAGGATATGGGGTAACTCACATACAGAGGATATGGGTTAACTCACATCCAGAGGATATGGGGTAACTCACATACAGAGGATATGGGTTAACTCACATCCAGAGGATATGGGTTAACTCACATCCAGAGGATATGGGGTAACTCACATACAGAGGATATGGGTTAACTCACATCCAGAGGATATGGGTTAACTCACATCCAGAGGATATGGGTTAACTCACATCCAGAGGATATGGGGTAACTCACATCCAGAGGATATGGGTTAACTCACATCCAGAGGATATGGGTTAACTCACATCCAGAGGATATGGGGTAACTCACATCCAGAGGATATGGGTTAACTCACATCCAGAGGATATGGGGTAACTCACATACAGAGGATATGGGTTAACTCACATCCAGAGGATATGGGTTAACTCACATACAGAGGATATGGGTTAACTCACATCCAGAGGATATGGGTTAACTCACATCCAGAGGATATGGGGTAACTCACATACAGAGGATATGGGTTAACTCACATACAGAGGATATGGGTTAACTCACATCCAGAGGATATGGGTTAAACTCACATCCAGAGGATATGGGTTAACTCACATCCAGAGGATATGGGGTTAACTCACATCCAGAGGATATGGGGTAACTCACATACAGAGGATATGGGTTAACTCACATCCAGAGGATATGGGGTAACTCACATACAGAGGATATGGGTTAACTCACATCCAGAGGATATGGGTTAACTCACATCCAGAGGATATGGGGTAACTCACATCCAGAGGATATGGGTTAACTCACATCCAGAGGATATGGGTTAACTCACATACAGAGGATATGGGTTAACTCACATCCAGAGGATATGGGGTAACTCACATACAGAGGATATGGGTTTAACTCAAATACAGAGGATATGGGTTAACTCACATACAGAGATATGGGTTAAACTCACATACAGAGGATATGGGTTAACTCACATACAGAGGATATGGGTTAACTCACATCCAGAGGATATGGGGTAACTCACATACAGAGGATATGGGTTAACTCACATCCAGAGGATATGGGGTAACTCACATACAGAGGATATGGGTTAACTCACATACAGAGGATATGGGTTAACTCACATCCAGAGGATATGGGTTAACTCACATCCAGAGGATATGGGTTAACTCACATCCAGAGGATATGGGTTAACTCACATCCAGAGGATATGGGTTAACTCACATACAGAGGATATGGGTTAACTCACATACAGAGGATATGGGTTAACTCACATACAGAGGATATGGGTTAACTCACATCCAGAGGATATGGGTTAACTCACATCCAGAGGATATGGGTTAACTCACATACAGAGGATATGGGTTAACTCACATACAGAGGATATGGGTTAACTCACATCCAGAGGATATGGGTTAACTCACATACAGAGGATATGGGTTAACTCACATACAGAGGATATGGGTTAACTCACATCCAGAGGATATGGGTTAACTCACATCCAGAGGATATGGGTTAACTCACATACAGAGGATATGGGTTAACTCACATACAGAGGATATGGGGTAACTCACATACAGAGGATATGGGTTAACTCACATACAGAGGATATGGGTTAACTCACATCCAGAGGATATGGGGTAACTCACATACAGAGGATACACTTGTTGTTATATTCCATGGAATGCTCTCAACATCCTGATAGCAATGAATATCTGAAGTGCTTTGATAACAAATACATAAAACATCTCATCTGTGGAAGCCGTGGCGCTGTAAAAAGCACGACCAATCATCAGGGGCCTCATTTATAATGCCGTGCGTAGGATTCACGTGGGAAGGTTGCTCACGTAGTAGAAATCCAAAAAATAGGTACAGAAATGTTCACACATTTTCCGATTCACCAAACATTGCGTACGCCGGTTTCCCTTTGTAAATCACAACCGACTCGAAATGCGGTGCAGCTTTTGTGGGCTTCACGTAACGCCCATTCATTCATTCATTCATTCATTCATTCATTCATTCATTCTGACTTTATGAAGGAGATCGCAGGAACTGACGACAGAACAGCTCAAACAGACGTCTCACACCGTGTCAGGTTCTGGTTATTTTGGGGACATCGAGATAAATCACATTGTTTGGTGGATGCAGTTTGAACCAGAGTAGCAGCATGGAGGTCGGATCGTCACCAACATAAATAAATAAGTGGTCCGAAAAAGGTTCATGACAAAAACAATAGTGTGTTTGTACCGGGGACAGGAGACCCCCCCCCCCCCCCCTTGATGAGAGACTGTAAGAAGTGAACGGGGAATCCCTCCGGAGTGGAGTCATGACGACTGGATCTGAATTATGTGTTTGTATTTGGTGGTTTGTGTCCCAGCTGTCGATCAGCTGTGCGCAGCGTCTCCACTGTGCGTCTCAGCCCCCCCCCCCCCCCCCCCCCCCCGCAGCAACTCTATATCCACCAGTTAAAGGAAATACAACTAATGTGTTGTGTTATATTAGCTGTACAGTTTACCACATGGTGTTCTTAGCTTCCAGACCTCCTGTGTTTTACGAGCGACTTATCAAGTCTTAGCAAACGGCATAAAACATGATAGTATATAAAACCATGCTCGTATCAACAACCTATAGAAAAGCAACACGGCGTCAGTTTAGACGTAATTCTGTCCTCCTGCTCACCGCGTCATTCATGAGAAAACATTTCATAACATTAACACAACATATTCGAGGTGGTTTTAAATAACATATCTGTATTTATGTATTTCTCCAGGTGGTGTGTGTGTGTGTTCTCCAGGTGATGTGTGTGTGTGTGTGTTCTCCAGGTGATGTGTGTGTGTGTGTGTGTGTGTGTTCTCCAGGTGATGTGTGTGTGTGTGTGTGTGCGCACGAGGAGTCTCAAACAGGCGTTTGTTTCATCATTTTAAGATCAGCTTTAATCAATGTTTGAAAATGAATTCTTCATATCTGATAAATGAGAGGTAACATTTTATTGATGGTATTATTTCCACACATTTCTCTCCATTCTTTCTTCTGCCAACGGTGTCGCAGTTTCTCGTCTCTCCCGTTGTTGTGCTTAGTGCGTACGCATGGGTTAGAGTTTGCGTGGAGGACCGCACGTTTTTCCGTCAAGTTAGTATTTTATAAATCGCAAACATTGCGTAGAAACTGGCGTACGCCATTTTTTGAGCGTATATCCCTTTATAAATGAGGCACCTGAGCCGGCTAAATTAACTGGACGGCCTACCTGCCTGTCAGCCTTCCATCTGGGCACAAACTGATCTCTGCCCTCATTGGTCATGTGCGCGTTCATGTGTGTTGGAGGAGGGGCTCTGTGAGGAAGTGGTTGTGTATTTTCTGATTACCTACCCCACCTTTAATGTTTAGATGTTATTTTAGATGCATTGCACATTCTCATTGATGATTATTCTGTATTATTATAGGATATATTTTCCTATAAGTAGATTTAGATCCTTTTTGATTATCTGTGTTTTATTGTAGGTGAGGACGAGGATCAGTTTGAGCAGTTCATGCTTCCTCTGACGGCCGCGTTTGAAACTGTGGCTCAGATGCTGAGCACAAACACCTTCAACGAGCAGGAGGCCAAGGTGCGCACACACACACACACACACACACACACCAAAATGCAGCTTTACTTACAGAGCTTTTATTCTGAAAATCCTCTCTACTTCCTGCAGAGGACTCTGGTGGGTTTGGTTCGAGATCTGCGAGGAATCGCCTTCGCCTTCAACGCCAAAACCAGCTTCATGATGCTCTTCGACTGGATGTATCCTCACAGCATGTGCTCAGCAGCCGCAGTGTAGACGTGATGTTACGCTCATGTTTAACAGTTTACATGTTAAAGGTCCCATGTCCATTTCCACTGATCATAGTTCCATTGTTGAGTTCTACTAGAATATAATTATACCGTGCAGTTTTCCAAACTCACATTGGTTTCTCACAGCATCTCTGTAAACTACGTGTATTCACTCTCTCCACTAAACGGCTCGTTGCAGCTCTTGCCCCCCCCCCCCCCTCCCTGTGAGCCCAGTGTGCTCCGATTGGTCGGGACGTTGTGAATCGTGCTGAGCTCCGTGGAGGTGTGATTTCCTTGTTTAGCGATACACAGCGAAACACAGCCAAACTCACCCTGAGCACACAAAGTCACAGCCGAAGTCAAAACAATAAGTGTGCTTGATATTGAGTCAGAAAAAGGTTGATAAAGGCTGTGAGAATGGGTCTGCAGAGAGAATTTCACCGCGATCCCAACTGTCTGTTATCAGCCTGCAGCCAGGGAGGAGAGATAAGCAGAGCTGCACTGAGTGTGTGAGGAAGTCCGTGGATTGGTCAATTTGGACCAATCAGCGGGGGCTTAACGTAACGGCTCCGCGGACGTAACGGCTCCACGGATTGGTCCATTTAGTTCCGGGGACGACATGACATCATGATGTTCCCGGAAGAATCAAATGGACAGTGACGTATCTCCAACGAGGCGTTTTGGGGAGGTATTTTCTGTTTTAGAGTTTTACTCACTACAGGGTGTACTTTGAGGGTTTTGACTCTGCAGACTGTTTACATGCATTAAAACCTTCATAACAACAAGGGGACGGGTGATAACCGGAAAAGCATGACATGGGACCTTTAAGGGTTAATGCTACTTCGCTCGCCCCACAGGTGAGCCAACGGGTAGGGGTCGCTCGTATCCTCACATTCCCTGTGACTAAATAACAAACCCTGCACATTTTGCTCCAGAAAGAAAAACATCTGAAAAATGTTAACGAGCCACGTGTTGGATTTACAGCGTACTTTAGCGAGCTGTCTAAAGCTCTGTCGTCTTCACAAGGAGGAGACGAACTATTATTAAACGCACAATTCAAGGTTCAAGGCTTCATCACCATGAGCTCAGCAGCTGCAGTGTGCTTCATCACCATGAGCTCAGCAGCTGCAGTGTGCTTCATCACCATGAGCTCAGCAGCTGCAGTGTGCTTCATCACCATGAGCTCAGCAGCTGCAGTGTGCTTCATCACCATGAGCTCAGCAGCTGCAGTGTGCTTCATCACCATGAGCTCAGCAGCTGCAGTGTGCTTCATCACCATGAGCTCAGCAGCTGCAGTGTGCTTCATGACCATGAGCTCAGCAGCTGCAGTGTGCTTCATCACCATGAGCTCAGCAGCTGCAGTGTGCTTCATCACCATGAGCTCAGCAGCTGCAGTGTGCTTCATGACCATGAGCTCAGCAGCTGCAGTGTGCTTCATGACCATGAGCTCAGCAGCTGCAGTGTGCTTCATGACCATGAGCTCAGCAGCTGCAGTGTGCTTCATGACCATGAGCTCAGCAGCTGCAGTGTGCTTCATGACCATGAGCTCAGCAGCTGCAGTGTGCTTCATGACCATGAGCTCAGCAGCTGCAGTGTGCTTCATGACCATGAGCTCAGCAGCTGCAGTGTAGACATGTCAATGGAAAACGTAAGTCCTCCTCCAACAGAGCAACATGAATGTTACACACATGCATTTCCAAACATTTGGACTACCTATGTTGCAAATTTATTATCTTTTCAATTTACACACGGCATCTATTGCACGTCTGTCCGTCCTGGGAGAGGGATCCCTCCTCTGTTGCTCTCCCTGAGGTTTCTCCCATGTTCCCTTTAAACTGTGGGTTTTCTCCGGAAGTTTTTCCTTGTACATTGTGAGGGTCTAAGGAGAGAGGGTCTAAGGAGAGAGGGTCTAAGGACAGAGGGTCTGAGGACAGAGGGTCTAAGGACAGAGGGTGTCGTATTGTCATACTGATATTCTGTACAAACTGTGAAGTCCACTGAGACAAATGTAACATTTGTGATATTGGGCTATAAATAAACATTGATTGATTGATTGATTGATTGATTGAATGTATATAAAACAAATACATCAATAATAATAGATAGATATAGGCATTTTTCATACATTTGGACATTTGTCTGAAAATCTAAAAATCGTACTTTTTCTCAAAATTCTGAAAATCTAAAAAATTCTGACTTTTTTTCTGAAAATCTTAAAAGCCGATTTTTTCTGAAAATCTTAAAATCCTGACTTTTTTCTGATCTTAAAATTCTGACTTTTTTCTGAAAATCATAAATTCTGACTTTTTTCCCCAAAATCTTAAAATTCTGACTTTTTTTCCCAAAATCAGAAAATTCAGATTTTTTTCAGAAAATCTTAAAATTCTGACTTATTTCTCAAAATCTTGACTTTTTAAAATGATGACTTTTCCACAAAATTCAAGTTTCAAATCTTTATCATCAAGATATGTCAATGAAAAACTAAAGTCCTCCAACAGAGCAACATGAATGTGTATATAGGACATAATACAAATGGAATAGAAATAGTGCAAGAAGCGTCTGTATACAAGTAAATGGGATATGATATGCAGATGGGTAATTAGCGCGATGCAACCAGAGGAATGTTATGGACGTTCCTCACAGAGTTCAGGTGTTTAGCAGTCTTACTGCCTGTGGGATGAAACTGACTCTGAGTCTGGTGGTTTCCGTCCGGATGCTGCGGTACCGCTTCTAAAATAATATCCTTTTATAATAATATTTAATATCCTGTCAGTGTGGTTTTTAATAAGCGTCTTTAACTCGAGCCTCAGGTATCCGGCCTACATGCCCATCCTGCAGAGAGCCATCGAGCTGTGGTACCACGACCCAGCATGCACCACTCCCGTCCTCAAGCTCATGGCAGAGCTGGTGCACAACAGGTAACCCCGATACACCTGTAGAGGGTCTGAATACCAGAGAGGGCACAAGTACACACACCCTTTACTCAAGGAGAAGTACACACATCCTTTACTCAAGGAGAAGTACACATCCTTTACTCAAGGAGAAGTACACATCCTTTACTCAAGGAGAAGTACACATCCTTTACTCAAGGAGAAGTACACATCCTTTACTCAAGGAGAAGTACACACACCCTTTACTCAAGGAGAAGTACACACACCCTTTACTCAAGGAGAAGTACACATCCTTTACTCAAGGAGAAGTACACATCCTTTACTCAAGGAGAAGTACACATCCTTTACTCAAGGAGAAGTACACATCCTTTACTCAAGGAGAAGTACACACACCCTTTACTCAAGGAGAAGTACACACACCCTTTACTCAAGGAGAAGTACACACACCCTTTACTCAAGGAGAAGTACACATCCTTTACTCAAGGAGAAGTACACATCCTTTACTCAAGGAGAAGTACACATCCTTTACTCAAGGAGAAGTACACATCCTTTACTCAAGGAGAAGTACACATCCTTTACTCAAGGAGAAGTACACACACCCTTTACTCAAGGAGAAGTACACATCCTTTACTCAAGGAGAAGTACACATCCTTTACTCAAGGAGAAGTACACATCCTTTACTCAAGGAGAAGTACACATCCTTTACTCAAGGAGAAGTACACATCCTTTACTCAAGGAGAAGTACACATCCTTTACTCAAGGAGAAGTACACACACCCTTTACTCAAGGAGAAGTACACATCCTTTACTCAAGGAGAAGTACACATCCTTTACTCAAGGAGAAGTACACATCCTTTACTCAAGGAGAAGTACACACACCCTTTACTCAAGGAGAAGTACACACATCCTTTACTCAAGGAGAAGTACACACACCCTATTCTCAAGTAGAAGTACACACATCCTTTACTCAAGTAGAAGTACACACACCCTTTACTCAAGGAGAAGTACACATCCTTTACTCAAGTAGAAGTACACACATCCTTTACTATAAGAAGTAGAAAGTTCAGGTATTTGTGTTCAACATGTAAGAAGTAGAAAGTACAGGTATTTGGGTTCAACATGTAAGAAGTAGAAAGTACAGGTATTTGGGTTCAACATGTAAGAAGTAGAAAGTACAGGTATTTGGGTTCAACATGTAAGAAGTAGAAAGTACAGGTATTTGAGTTCAACATGTAAGAAGTAGAAAGTACAGGTATTTGGGTTCAACATGTGAGAAGTAGAAAGTACAGGTATTTGAGTTCAACATGTAAGAAGTAGAAAGTACAGGTATTTGGGTTCAACATGTAAGAAGTAGAAAGTACAGGTATTTGAGTTCAACATGTAAGAAGTAGAAAGTACAGGTATTTGAGTTCAACATGTAAGAAGTAGAAAGTACAGGTATTTGGGTTCAACATGTAAGAAGTAGAAAGTACAGGTATTTGTGTTCAACATGTAAGAAGTAGAAAGTACAGGTATTTGAGTTCAACATGAGAGAAGTAGAAAGTACAGGTATTTGTGTTCAACATGTAAGAAGTAGAAAGTACAGGTATTTGAGTTCAACATGTAAGAAGTAGAAAGTACAGGTATTTGAGTTCAACATGTAAGAAGTAGAAAGTACAGGTATTTGAGTTCAACATGTAAGAAGTAGAAAGTACAGGTATTTGAGTTCAACATGTAAGAAGTAGAAAGTACAGGTATTTGTGTTCAACATGTAAGAAGTAGAAAGTACAGGTATTTGAGTTCAACATGTAAGAAGTAGAAAGTACAGGTATTTGTGTTCAACATGTAAGAAGTAGAAAGTACAGGTATTTGTGTTCAACATGTAAGAAGTAGAAAGTACAGGTATTTGAGTTCAACATGTAAGAAGTAGAAAGTACAGGTATTTGGGTTCAACATGTAAGAAGTAGAAAGTACAGGTATTTGTGTTCAACATGTAAGAAGTAGAAAGTACAGGTATTTGTGTTCAACATGTAAGAAGTAGAAAGTACAGGTATTTGTGTTCAACATGTAAGAAGTAGAAAGTACAGGTATTTGGGTTCAACATGTAAGAAGTAGAAAGTACAGGTATTTGAGTTCAACATGTAAGAAGTAGAAAGTACAGGTATTTGAGTTCAACATGTAAGAAGTAGAAAGTACAGGTATTTGTGTTCAACATGTAAGAAGTAGAAAGTACAGGTATTTGGTTCAAAACATGAGAGAGTAGAAAGTACGGTATTTGTGTTCAACATGTAAGAAGTAGAAAGTACAGGTATTTGAGTTCAACATGTAAGAAGTAGAAAGTACAGGTATTTGAGTTCAACATGTAAGAAGTAGAAAGTACAGGTATTTGAGTTCAACATGTAAGAAGTAGAAAGTACAGGTATTTGTGTTCAACATGTAAGAAGTAGAAAGTACAGGTATTTGTGTTCAACATGTAGAAGTAGAAAGTACAGGTATTTGGGTTCAACATGTAAGAAGTAGAAAGTACAGGTATTTGGGTTCAACATGAGAGAAGTAGAAAGTACAGGTATTTGTGTTCAACATGTAAGAAGTAGAAAGTACAGGTATTTGAGTTCAACATGTAAGAAGTAGAAAGTACAGGTATTTGTGTTCAACATGTAAGAAGTAGAAAGTACAGGTATTTGTGTTCAACATGTAAGAAGTAGAAAGTACAGGTATTTGGGTTCAACATGAGAGAAGTAGAAGTACAGGTATTTGTGTTTCAACATGAGAGAAGTAGAAAGTACAGGTATTTGTGTTCAACATGTAAGAAGTAGAAAGTACAGGTATTTGAGTTCAACATGTAAGAAGTAGAAAGTACAGGTATTTGTGTTCAACATGAGAGAAGTAGAAAGTACAGGTATTTGTGTTCAACATGTAAGAAGTAGAAAGTACAGGTATTTGTGTTCAACATGTAAGAAGTAGAAAGTACAGGTATTTGTGTTCAACATGTAAGAAGTAGAAAGTACAGGTATTTGTGTTCAACATGTAAGAAGTAGAAAGTACAGGTATTTGTGTTCAACATGTAAGAAGTAGAAAGTACAGGTATTTGGGTTCAACATGAGAGAAGTAGAAAGTACTGGTATTTGTGTTCAACATGTAAGAAGTAGAAAGTACAGGTATTTGTGTTCAACATGTAAGAAGTAGAAAGTACAGGTATTTGTGTTCAACATGTAAGAAGTAGAAAGTACAGGTATTTGTGTTCAACATGTAAGAAGTAGAAAGTACAGGTATTTGTGTTCAACATGTGAGAAGTAGAAAGTACAGGTATTTGTGTTCAACATGTGAGAAGTAGAAAGTACAGGTATTTGTGTTCAACATGTAAGAAGTAGAAAGTACAGGTATTTGGGTTCAACATGAGAGAAGTAGAAAGTACTGGTATTTGTGTTCAACATGTAAGAAGTAGAAAGTACAGGTATTTGGGTTCAACATGTAAGAAGTAGAAAGTACAGGTATTTGAGTTCAACATGTAAGAAGTAGAAAGTACAGGTATTTGGGTTCAACATGTAAGAAGTAGAAAAGTACAGGTATTTGTGTTCAACATGTAAGAAGTAGAAAGTACAGGTATTTGGGTTCAACATGTAAGAAGTAGAAAGTACAGGTATTTGAGTTCAACATGTAAGAAGTAGAAAGTACAGGTATTTGGGTTCAACATGTAAGAAGTAGAAAAGTAACAGGTATTTGAGTTCAACATGTAAGAAGTAGAAAGTACAGGTATTTGAGTTCAACATGTAAGAAGTAGAAAGTACAGGTATTTGGGTTCAACATGTAAGAAGTAGAAAGTACAGGTATTTGGGTTCAACATGTAAGAAGTAGAAAGTACAGGTATTTGGGTTCAACATGTAAGAAGTAGAAAGTACAGGTATTTGAGTTTCAACATGTAAGAAGTAGAAAGTACAGGTATTTGGGTTCAACATGTAAGAAGTAGAAAGTACAGGTATTGTGTTCAACATGTAAGAAGTAGAAAGTACAGGTATTTGGGTTCAACATGTAAGAAGTAGAAAAGTACAGGTATTTGAGTTCAACATGTAAGAAGTAGAAAGTACAGGTATTTGGGTTCAACATGTAAAGAAGTAGAAAGTACAAGGTATTTGAGTTCAACATGTAAGAAGTAGAAGTACAGGTATTTGAGTTCAACATGTAAGAAGTAGAAAGTACAGGTATTTGGGTTCAACATGTAAGAAGTAGAAAGTACAGGTATTTGGGTTCAACATGTAAGAAGTAGAAAGTACAGGTATTTGTGTTCAACATGTAAGAAGTAGAAAGTACTGGTATTTGTGTTCAACATGTAAGAAGTAGAAAGTACAGGTATTTGGGTTCAACATGTAAGAAGTAGAAAGTACAGGTATTTGGGTTCAACATGTAAGAAGTAGAAAGTACAGGTATTTGTGTTCAACATGTAAGAAGTAGAAAGTACAGGTATTTGAGTTCAACATGTAAGAAGTAGAAAGTACAGGTATTTCTGTTCAACATGTAAGAAGTAGAAAGTACAGGTATTTGTGTTCAACATGTAAGAAGTAGAAAGTACAGGTATTTGTGTTCAACATGTAAGAAGTAGAAAGTACAGGTATTTGTGTTCAACATGTAAGAAGTAGAAAGTACAGGTATTTGTGTCAACATGTGAGAAGTAGAAAGTACAGGTATTGGGTTCAACATGTAAGAAGTAGAAAGTACAGGTATTTGTGTTCAACATGTAAGAAGTAGAAAGTACAGGTATTTGGGTTCAACATGAGAGAAGTAGAAAGTACTGGTATTTGTGTTCAACATGTAAGAAGTAGAAAGTACAGGTATTTGGGTTCAACATGTAAGAAGTAGAAAGTACAGGTATTTGTGTTCAACATGTAAGAAGTAGAAAGTACAGGTATTTGTGTTCAACATGTAAGAAGTTAGAAAGTACAGGTATTTGTGTTCAACATGTAAGAAGTAGAAAGTACAGGTATTTGTGTTCAACATGTAAGAAGTAGAAAGTACTGGTATTTGTGTTCAACATGTAAGAAGTAGAAAGTTACAGGTATTTGGGTTCAACATGTAAGAAGTAGAAAGTACAGGTATTTGGGTTCAACATGTAAGAAGTAGAAAGTACAGGTATTTGAGTTCAACATGTAAGAAGTAGAAAGTACAGGTATTTGTGTTCAACATGTAAGAAGTAGAAAGTACAGGTATTTGTGTTCAACATGTAAGAAGTAGAAAGTACAGGTATTTGTGTTCAACATGTAAGAAGTAGAAAGTACAGGTATTTGGGTTTCAACATGTAAGAAGTAGAAAGTACAGGTATTTGAGTTCAACATGTGAGAAGTAGAAAGTACAGGTATTTGTGTTCAACATGTAAGAAGTAGAAAGTACAGGTATTTGTGTTCAACATGTAAGAAGTAGAAAGTACAGGTATTTGTGTTCAACATGTAAGAAGTAGAAAGTACAGGTATTTGTGTTCAACATGTAAGAAGTAGAAAGTACAGGTATTTGTGTTCAACATGTAAGAAGTAGAAAGTACTGGTATTTGTGTTCAACATGTAAGAAGTAGAAAGTACAGGTATTTGTGTTCAACATGTAAGAAGTAGAAAGTACAGGTATTTGTGTTCAACATGTAAGAAGTAGAAAGTACAGGTATTTGGGTTCACCATGTAAGAAGTAGAAAGTACAGGTATTTGTGTTCAACATGTAAGAAGTAGAAAGTACAGGTATTTGAGTTCAACATGTAAGAAGTAGAAAGTACAGGTATTTGTGTTCAACATGTAAGAAGTAGAAAGTACAGGTATTTGTGTTCAACATGTAAGAAGTAGAAAGTACAGGTATTTGAGTTCAACATGTAAGAAGTAGAAAGTACAGGTATTTGTGTTCAACATGTAAGAAGTAGAAAGTACAGGTATTTGGGTTCAACATGTAAGAAGTAGAAAGTACAGGTATTTGTGTTCAACATGTAAGAAGTAGAAAGTACAGGTATTTGAGTTCAACATGTATAGAAGTAGAAAGTACAGGTATTTGTGTTCAACATGTAAGAAGTAGAAAGTACAGGTATTTGGGTTCAACATGTAAGAAGTAGAAAGTACAGGTATTTGAGTTCAACATGTAAGAAGTAGAAAGTACAGGTATTTGTGTTCAACATGTAAGAAGTAGAAAGTGGTCAGAAAAATAAGTATTGGAGTAAAGTACTGAGACCAGACACATGTACTTGAGTAGAGTAAGGAAGTATTTGTACTCTGCTTCCCAGCTGCGTAATACTGCATGTTATTCTATGTAATTGAATATTGACCTGTTGTGTCCTGCAGGTCTCAGAGGCTACAGTTTGACGTGTCGTCGCCGAACGGCATCCTGCTGTTCAGAGAAACCAGCAAGATGATCACCACATACGGTAAACTTCTTCCTGACAATGAAAGTCCTGTATTTATCCATGGAGGAAACGGGTCAATAGAATACAAATATTCATATAAACAAGAAGTTCAGTAAAAAATATGCAACAAGAGAAAATTCAATATTCATATTAACACAACTACAATAAATAACATTAAAACTGTAAACATTTTTATATTCAAATATATAAATAATTGTTCCAACTGTAATAAGTTGATCTTAACTGTTTTTAGTTTTGCACCGGTTAATAATTGCATAGGTTATTTAAATAAACTGTAATTAATAATCAGTTTATTAATTATCCGACATTTTTTTCAAGTAGCTTTTCAAATGTATATTCAAGAAATGCAAAAAATGTAATTAAAAAAAAAAGTTTATTAGAATATCCAGTGGTGTTTTTCCAGATGAATAAATAACGTTTGAAAAATCTCACTGGTCCCCGGCTTGAGCTTCAATCTGAGGATCCATGTATTTATGTTCCTCTCAAGAGTGGAAGTAGTCAAAACAAAAACATATCATTTGTTGGTATTTTTTCTAAAATACTCAAAATTCTGACTTTCTCAAAATTCTGACTTTTTCTGAATTCTTAAATGTTTAATAATCCCAAGAGAGGGAGTCACACAGTCACTAGATGGAGGAATAGAAAGCAGTATTCAATGTTTACTTCAAATTAGCTCCACGTCAGAAATGAGCATGCTTGATGTCTCTCTCCATAGAGGCTGAATCATCATGTTAATCACAGAGCTATCATCTGCCTCAAACAGTCCTGATGCTCTTCTAGGTAATCACACATCCTGTCCTGTTCACAGCTACAGTTGGGATACCTTTGTTATCACGTTACTCTCATGTTGGAGGAGGACACTCAGGATGTTCACAACAAATAATGTAATAATCCTATGGTTCTGGTGTGCAGGGAACCGCATCCTGACGCTGGGCGAGGTTCCTAAAGACCAGGTGTACGGCGTGAAGCTGAAAGGAGTCAGCGTCTGCTTCGCCATGCTGAAGGCCGTCCTCAGCGGGAACTACGTCAACTTCGGGGTCTTCAGACTCTATGGAGACGACGCGCTGGACAATGCTCTGCAGACCTTCATCAAGCTGCTGCTGTCCATCCCGCACAGCGACCTGCTCGTGAGTCAACAACAACAACAACAACAACACGTTAATGACATGGAACCACACAGGTGTTCATACTGCAGGCTGATAACAGATAAAGGAAAAAGATTGAAGAGAAACTCAGGATATTTCTATCTCCGGTAGCATCTCATTCTGGGGTAACTCCTCGGATAAAGATGGAGAGCTCAAATCACAATTATTTATAAAAAGAGATCTGATATTCTCTGAGATTAAAGTTATAAAATAAATAAATCTACAAAACAAGTGAACTCCCAATAAACCTCCAACTCTCGGAGTTGTTTTGGGGGTGAATCCCTTTGAGCCCCTCAGAGGGGATGGACATTGTTCCAGCAGGAAAGAGCCAAAGAGAGCTTGGTAAGCTCCGCTGCGGTGTGAACAGGAACAACCGGTGCTTATCATCAGGCTCTAGCTCTGAACCGGGCTGGAACCGCGTTGGTGTGAAAGGAGCAACAGAAGCATAAAGAAGTATTCAAAATTACACAATTTACAAAATACTCATCCTGTCACCGTTCTGAGGGTTCAGCAGCCAGCTGTATACTGCACAGTTATTAACTATATGCACATAGTTTGTACTACAACAAGGGGTGTTAATCCTCTCGATGCTTGTTCCCTCTCCCCCCCCCCCCCTGCAGGACTACCCGAAGCTGAGTCAGTCGTTCTACTCTCTGCTGGAGGTCCTGACTCAGGATCACATGAACTTCATCGCCAGCTTGGAGCCACACGTCGTCATGTACATCCTGTCCTCCATCAGCGAGGGGCTCACTGCACTGGGTAACACACACACACAGTCATACACACACACACACACACAGTCATACACACACACACACACACAGTCATACACACACACACACACACAGTCATACACACACACACACACAGTCACACACACACACACACACACACACACAGTCATACACACACACACACACACACACACACACACACACACAGTCACACACACAGTCACACACACACACAGTCATACACACACAGTCACACACACACACACACAGTCATACACACACACACACACACCACTACACAGTCACAGTCATACACACACACACACACACACACACACACACACACACAGTCATACACACACAGTCATACACACACACACACACACACACACACCACCACAGTCACACACACACACATACACACACACACACACACCACCACAGTCACACACACACACACACAGTCATACACACACACACACACACACCACCACAGTCACACACACACACACACACACACACACAGTCAGTCACACACACACACACACACACACACACACACACACACACACACACACATACATACACACACACACACACCACCACCACACAGTCAGTCAGACACACACACACAGACACACACACACAGTCACAGTCATACACACACACACACTGACACACACTCAGTCTAACACATGCACACACTCACGTTCACGCACACATGCACGACACACACAAGCCGCTTTCACACCAAGTACTTTGCAGCACTTAGTTCATCAGAACTCTTTAGTTCTCATGAACTAAGTACAGATCGCGTTCTCACCGGAATAAGTTCCCTGAGGGAGGATTAGGCAAATGAAGCCGCTGACGTCACTTCTTCTTCTTCTGCTTTGGGTTTACTGGCAGGCCGCAAACCACTTCACGGCGTATACTGCCACCCGGAGTCCCCGGCCGGAAGTCCCTGGAGTTAGGGAAGGCTTCAGTAGAAGCTGCTGGGACTCTCAGCAGCTTCTACTGAAGCCTTCCGAGTAAATCGCCAGAACGCCGACACCTCCTCATCTCCACCGCTCCCATGTTTTCTTTTGTGTTGCCATAAGTTAGTCTCTCTGTTGGTGCGCGGGGCTAATGCTAATGCTAATGATGCTGATGCGAGGAAATAAAATGGCGGCTTCACAAAACTCTTCAGAGTTTTACGGGGCGTGGTTTGCAATCCGCCCAGCCAATCAGACATTGGAACTTTTTTCTCCCCAGGAAAGTCCCACCTCTCAGCAGGGACTGAAGGGGGGAAAAGTTCTCAAGAACTATCGGAACTAAACGGGAAAAGTACTCCGGTGTGAAAGCGCCTAATGTCTCTCTCTCACACACACACACACACACACACACACACACACACTCACCAAACACTCACACACACTCGCTCTCACTCGTTTTTCACCTTAAATTCGTTTTGTTTTTTTCAGCTAAACTTAACACTTAAATAACAATGTAATTTTTTCCCTCGTAAAATTACCACTTTAATCTCTGGGAATATTGTAAACTGTAACGGCCCGCCCACACAGCGGCGTGCGCTGAAACTTCATCGCTTCAGCCCGTTCACTTTGAATGGGGTGACGTCACGCTTCGCCCAACTGCATTGTGGGAGCGTTGCTACGCGTTACTACACGTTGCTCGCTGCAAAAGTTGAGCAATGTTCAACTTTTGAAGCTTCGGCGGACGCAATCAAATCATATGCCAGTGCAAGCTCTAGCCAATCAAACCACGTGCTTGTGTGTGCGGGGCGGGAGATGCATGTCATTGGTTGTTGGTCGAGTTTCAGACACGCCTGTCGGCAAGCGTCAACGCACGCCGCCGTGTGGACGCTGCGTTATTAAACCCCACAAGCTCTGAGTTTTTTTGGACACACACACGACCCACACACAGACACACACACGACCCACACACAGACACACACACACACACACACACACACGACCCACACACAGCATTCACTTAACCCTAACTGTTTTCCATGGTGTGTGTGTTTCAGATACGATGGTGTGTACGGGCTGCTGCTCCAGTCTGGATCACATCGTCACGTATCTCTTCAAGCAGCTCTCGCGCTCCACCAAGAAACGCCCGACCCCCATGGCCACGGACGATCGATTCCTGCACATCATGCAGCAGCACCCCGAGATGATCCAGCAGGTCAGAAAACATGTCTGTCTATCAAACATCAGGGTTCCTGCGGGTCTTACATTTGATAATCAGAATTTAAGGCCTTAAAAAGTCTTGAATATGATCAAAAAAATAAGAAAGGTCTTAAAAATGATTTAGAAGGTCTTCAAAATGATGGGATTTGAAAGGTCCTTCTGTGTTGCGATCGCGTCTAAATGTGTTTTGGGGGAAATGTCCGGGCTGCAAAGTAACCAGTACGGTAAGAGCCTTTCAGTTCCCCAACAATCTGTATTGAAACAAATCAACATGGAACCAGTAATCACTAACTTTGTTTCCCCCGGCCCCTTATCGGAGAACACCCAGCTAGTAACCTAGCAACCAAGCTCCAGCTAGCGGCAGTCAGAAACTCGAGTATCTTCGAAGCTATTTACAAAGGCAGCAGAACTCAGAAGAAAGTTCGCTCACACACACACACACACAAACACACATAGAGACACACACAGACACACACACACACATACATAGAGACACACACACACATAGACACACACATAGACACACACACACACACACACACACACACACATAGAGACACACACACACACATACAGACACACACACACAGACATAGAGACACACACACACACACATAGAGGCACACACACACACACACACACACACACACACACACACACAGAGACACACACACACACACACATAGAGACACACACACACACACACACACACACCGAGAGAGACACACACACACACACACAGAGAGACACACACACACATAGACACACACACACATACATAGAGACACACACACACACATAGAGACAT
>JAPTMU010000060.1:5000-25000 GCA_028583405.1 Pogonophryne albipinna | reverse complement strand
GATAAAAAAACGTGGGTATTCTCTAAGATTAAATTGATTATATTCAAATGTTTGTGATAATTTAAATCAATCTCTTATAAACTCACTACAATCGTCCACATGAGAATATCCCACATTTGTTTTTACCTTAACCCAAAAGTTGTTTCTCTTTCATTCACAGCTTCTCTCACGGGAACAACTTTCATATCGGAGAACAATCAAGATTTTTCTAATAAATTCTCTGAAATAAACGGAGTAAATCCAACAGAAACACACACGCACATACACACACACACACACACACACACACATACACACACACACACACACACAGAGAGACACTCACACACACAGAAATGCACACACACACAGTCTAACACTCACACACACAGAGACACACAGAAACACACACACACACACACAGAGACACACAACCACACACTCAGGCACACACACAGAGACTCTCACAGACACACACACACTCAGTCTAACACTCACACACACAAAAATAAATCTTTTTCTCAAGTAAATCTAGGAGAAGACGTGGATATTATCTATTTTTTTCCTCGTAATTGTACTTTTTTAATCCCATAAACTCCTAAATATTCAGATTATCCCCTCTCCAAGCTCCATATTTTATATATTTATTATTTACCTAACACCGCCCGAACACTGCGCCGAAAAAGTGGCGTAAATGAAGTATATCTTGCGACGTCTCGTCCTGATTTTTTTTTACGGACACGATGAACAAGGTTAAAAAAAAAATCTGAATTTCCCGCGTCCCTTTTTGCGCACACACTAGCATGTTTATTAGCGTGTAAACACCATGGTCACGCCTTCACCCCCCCTCTGGCAGGCCGGGCCTAGTTTCCACCATCTTGTTTACACTCTGCACTGCCCCCCGTTTTCTTTTGAAGTCCTTTTGGTGTGTGTGTGTGTGTGTGTCATGGTGCTGCGACCCCCTCCCCAGATGGATAAAGTAATAAAGATGGAGGGGCTCCTTTTGAAGGACGTTTAGTTTTAAATGTGTGCAGCGTGGGAACCGTGTACAAATCTGTTAGCAAAACGTGTGTTACTCTCTACGATTTCGCTGCTAACCGTTACCGTGACAACTAGCTCATTTCTAACCATGTCCGCACTCATGGATGTTTATTGAGTTTCTAATTCTTTGGTTTGTGTCCTGATGTGAATGTGTTGGGTCCATAGAGTGAATAGAGTTGTTTGGATGTCTGCTACATATAGTGTAAGCATTGTGACTGCAAATAAACCTCATTGATTTTTACATCTGCTCTCTCTCTCTCCGTTTGTTCAAGAAACTACAAATGTTAGGAGTGTTGTGTTTCTGTGCTGGTCCCTGAAGGCAGCATCTCCCTCGTCCAATAAGATTCCTCTGTGTGATTTTAGATTGTCAGAAAATAATCTAAATGTTTGATTCTTACACGTTTAGTTCAGCAGGATAATCTCCACATATTAACACCACAGTAAAAAGCTAAAGGTGGGCTATAAAGGAACTACAGCACGGTCACATGACTTCACGTCACCACCGCTAAGCTAAAGGAGGCTAATGTTGGGCTATAAAGGAACTACAGCACGGTCACATGACTTCACGTCACCACCGCTAAGCTAAAGGAGGCTAATGTTGGGCTATAAAGGAACTACAGCACGGTCACATGACTTCACGTCACCACCGCTAAGCTAAAGGTGGCTAATGTTGGGCTATAAAGGAACTACAGCACGGTCACATGACTTCACGTCACCACCGCTAAGCTAAAGGAGGCTAATGTTGGGCTATAAAGGAACTACAGCACGGTCACATGACTTCACGTCACCACCGCTAAGCTAAAGGAGGCTAATGTTGGGCTATAAAGGAACTACAGCACGGTCACATGACTTCACGTCACCACCGCTAAGCTAAAGGTGGCTAATGTTGGGCTATAAAGGAACTACAGCACGGTCACATGACTTCACGTCACCACCGCTAAGCTAAAGGTGGCTAAAGGTGGGCTATAAAGGAACTACAGCACAGTCACATGACTTCACGTCACCACCGCTAAGCTACAGGTGGGCTATAAAGGAACTACAGCACGGTCACATGACTTCACGTCACCACCGCTAAGCTAAAGGTGGCTAATGTTGGGCTATAAAGGGACTACAGCACGGTCACATGACTTCACGTCACCACCGCTAAGCTAAAGGTGGGCTATAAAGGAACTACAGCACGGTCACATGACTTCACGTCACCACCGCTAAGCTAAAGGTGGCTAATGTTGGGCTATAAAGGGACTACAGCACGGTCACATGACTTCACGTTACCACCGCTAAGCTAAAGGTGGCTAATGTTGGGCTATAAAGGAACAACAGCACGGTCACATGACTTCACTACCGCTAAGCTAAAGGAGGCTAATGTTGGGCTATAAAGGAACTACAGCACGGTCACATGACTTCACTACCGCTAAGCTAAAGGTGGCTAATGTTGGGCTATAAAGGAGCGACAGCACGGGCACATGACTTCACGTCACCACCGCTAAGCTAAAGGTGGGCTATAAAGGAACTACAGCACGGTCACATGACTTCACGTCACCACCGCTAAGCTAAAGGTGGCTAATGTTGGGCTATAAAGGGACTACAGCACGGTCACATGACTTCACGTTACCACCGCTAAGCTAAAGGTGGCTAATGTTGGGCTATAAAGGAACAACAGCACGGTCACATGACTTCACTACCGCTAAGCTAAAGGAGGCTAATGTTGGGCTATAAAGGAACTACAGCACGGTCACATGACTTCACTACCGCTAAGCTAAAGGTGGCTAATGTTGGGCTATAAAGGAGCGACAGCACGGGCACATGACTTCACGTCACCACCGCTAAGCTAAAGGTGGCTAACGTTGTCTATAAAGGAGCGACAGCACGGTCACATGACTTCACGTCACCACCGCTAAGCTAAAGGTGGCTAATGTTGTCTATAAAGGAACTATAGCACGGTCACATGACTTCACGTCACCACCGCTAAGCTAAAGGAGGCTAATGTTGTCTATAAAGGAACTATAGCACGGTCACATGACTTCACGTCACCACCGCTAAGCTAAAGGAGGCTAATGTTGTCTATAAAGGAACTATAGCACGGTCACATGACTTCACGTCACCACCGCTAAGCTAAAGGTGGCTAATGTTGTCTATAAAGGAGCGACAGCACGGTCACATGACTTCACGTCACCACCGCTAAGCTAAAGGTGGCTAATGTTGTCTATAAAGGAGCGACAGCACGGTCACATGACTTCACGTCACCACCGCTAAGCTAAAGGAGGCTAATGTTGTCTATAAAGGAACTATAGCACGGTCACATGACTTCACGTCACCACCGCTAAGCTAAAGGTGGCTAATGTTGTGCTATAAAGGAACTACAGCACGGTCACATGACTTCACGTCACCACCGCTAAGCTAAAGGAGGCTAATGTTGTCTATAAAGGAACTATAGCACGGTCACATGACTTCACGTCACCACCGCTAAGCTAAAGGTGTCTATAAAGGAACTACAGCACGGTCACATGACTTCACGTCACCACCGCTAAGCTAAAGGTGGGCTATAAAGGAACTACAGCACGGTCACATGACTTCACGTCACCACCGCTAAGCTAAAGGTGGCTAATGTTGGGCTATAAAGGAACTACAGCACGATCACATGACTTCACGTCACCACCGCTAAGCTAAAGGTGGCTAATGTTGGGCTATAAAGGAACTACAGCACGGTCACATGACTTCACGTCACCACCGCTAAGCTAAAGGTGGGCTATAAAGGAACTACAGCACGGTCACATGACTTCACGTGGCTAATGTTGGGCTATAAAGGAACTACAGCACGGTCACATGACTTCACGTCACCACCGCTAAGCTAAAGGTGGCTAATGTTGGGCTATAAAGGAACTACAGCACGGTCACATGACTTCACGTCACCACCGCTAAGCTAAAGGTGGGCTATAAAGGAACTACAGCACGGTCACATGACTTCACGTGGCTAATGTTGGGCTATAAAGGAACTACAGCACGGTCACATGACTTCACGTCACCACCGCTAAGCTAAAGGAGGCTAATGTTGTCTATAAAGGAACTATAGCACGGTCAAATGACTTCACGTCACCACCGCTTCAGCTAAAGGAGGCTAATGTTGTCTATAAAGGAACTATAGCACGGTCACATGACTTCACGTCACCACCGCTAAGCTAAAGGTGGCTAATGTTGTCTATAAAGGAGCGACAGCACGGTCACATGACTTCACGTCACCACCGCTAAGCTAAAGGTGGCTAATGTTGTCTATAAAGGAGCGACAGCACGGTCACATGACTTCACGTCACCACCGCTAAGCTAAAGGAGGCTAATGTTGTCTATAAAGGAACTACAGCACGGTCACATGACTTCACGTCACCACCGCTAAGCTAAAGGAGGCTAATGTTGTCTATAAAGGAACTATAGCACGGTCACATGACTTCACGTCACCACCGCTAAGCTAAAGGTGTCTATAAAGGAACTACAGCACGGTCACATGACTTCACGTCACCACCGCTAAGCTAAAGGTGGGCTATAAAGGAACTACAGCACGGTCACATGACTTCACGTCACCACCGCTAAGCTAAAGGTGGCTAATGTTGGGCTATAAAGGAACTACAGCACGATCACATGACTTCACGTCACCACCGCTAAGCTAAAGGTGGCTAATGTTGGGCTATAAAGGAACTACAGCACGGTCACATGACTTCACGTCACCACCGCTAAGCTAAAGGTGGGCTATAAAGGAACTACAGCACGGTCACATGACTTCACGTGGCTAATGTTGGGCTATAAAGGAACTACAGCACGGTCACATGACTTCACGTCACCACCGCTAAGCTAAAGGAGGCTAATGTTGTCTATAAAGGAACTATAGCACGGTCACATGACTTCACGTCACCACCGCTAAGCTAAAGGTGTCTATAAAGGAACTACAGCACGGTCACATGACTTCACGTCACCACCGCTAAGCTAAAGGTGGGCTATAAAGGAACTACAGCACGGTCACATGACTTCACGTCACCACCGCTAAGCTAAAGGTGGCTAATGTTGGGCTATAAAGGAACTACAGCACGATCACATGACTTCACGTCACCACCGCTAAGCTAAAGGTGGCTAATGTTGGGCTATAAAGGAACTACAGCACGGTCACATGACTTCACGTCACCACCGCTAAGCTAAAGGTGGGCTATAAAGGAACTACAGCACGGTCACATGACTTCACGTGGCTAATGTTGGGCTATAAAGGAACTACAGCACGGTCACATGACTTCACGTCACCACCGCTAAGCTAAAGGTGGCTAATGTTGGGCTATAAAGGAACTATAGCACGGTCACATGACTTCACGTCACCACCGCTAAGCTAAAGGTGGCTAATGTTGTCTATAAAGGAGCGACAGCACGGTCACATGACTTCACGTCACCACCGCTAAGCTAAAGGTGGCTAATGTTGTCTATAAAGGAGCGACAGCACGGTCACATGACTTCACGTCACCACCGCTAAGCTAAAGGAGGCTAATGTTGTCTATAAAGGAACTATAGCACGGTCACATGACTTCACGTCACCACCGCTAAGCTAAAGGTGGCTAATGTTGTGCTATAAAGGAACTACAGCACGGTCACATGACTTCACGTCACCACCGCTAAGCTAAAGGAGGCTAATGTTGTCTATAAAGGAACTATAGCACGGTCACATGACTTCACGTCACCACCGCTAAGCTAAAGGTGTCTATAAAGGAACTACAGCACGGTCACATGACTTCACGTCACCACCGCTAAGCTAAAGGTGGGCTATAAAGGAACTACAGCACGGTCACATGACTTCACGTCACCACCGCTAAGCTAAAGGTGGCTAATGTTGGGCTATAAAGGAACTACAGCACGATCACATGACTTCACGTCACCACCGCTAAGCTAAAGGTGGCTAATGTTGGGCTATAAAGGAACTACAGCACGGTCACATGACTTCACGTCACCACCGCTAAGCTAAAGGTGGGCTATAAAGGAACTACAGCACGGTCACATGACTTCACGTGGCTAATGTTGGGCTATAAAGGAACTACAGCACGGTCACATGACTTCACGTCACCACCGCTAAGCTAAAGGTGGCTAATGTTGGGCTATAAAGGAACTACAGCACGGTCACATGACTTCACGTCACCACCGCTAAGCTAAAGGTGGCTAATGTTGGGCTATAAAGGAACTATAGCACGGTCACATGACTTCACGTCACCACCGCTAATGTTGTCTATAAAGGAGCGACAGCACGGTCACATGACTTCACGTCACCACCGCTAAGCTAAAGGTGGCTAATGTTGTCTATAAAGGAGCGACGGCCTGGTCACATGACTGAAATACTATGACTTTTTGTAAAGCATCGTAACTAAATCCAGATTTTCATCATGTAATAAAATGGTCTGAAACGTTCAGTAAAAGACTTTTTATTTGTGGTTACAGGCAAGCAAAATAAAATAAACACTTAGGTTTGGCACAATAAAACTTTACAGTAAATACAAAACGTGTCACATCACGAGGCTGTTTCAACAGACCTGGTTTCGATGAGGATTTAACAACAGAAAACGGATCTCGTCTAATAAAAGTATAACTTCAATCTGCAGCCGGGGACACGGAGACTCTTACGGGACGTCTTTGTGAAAAAGGATTTATTCTGGTGTTTTCTACGATTCGCTCTTTGAGGATTTGGACGTGAACACGACGTCGTTGCAGCCTTCTTTGTTTCGGGCGATTTCAACGGCGAAGAACTGAGCCCTGGTGGCTGCAAACGGGAACATATGAAAGGTTAGATAATGAAATGGAAGCTTGTGTTTCATGCATTATGGATGAAGCAACGTACCAAATATAGTGTTCTCCTCGGTGTAATCTCTCTCACAGTCGAGTCGCAGCAGAGTGCCGTAGTTAAAGTCTTCTATCAGGCCTTGAAACTGGTTACAGAACGGACGCCACACCTGCACACAGATCGATTACTGTAAATCACAAAGTCAGTTAAACATCCACGAGTAAGTTATCTGTATAATAAAATCTAATTCTAGCATGTCGAAACAAATACACATTAACATTCCCTCAGGCTCACTGACCTCCTTCATCTCGTCAGACTTCAGGTCGTCAGGGTTCAGTTTCTTTATGTCCAGGTCTTTGAACGTCTCTCTGAAGATCTTGTAGATATCGTCGTCCATCTTCGTCAGTTTCAAGAACTTCGGATCCACGGAGGAAATGAGCTGAAGAAGAGATTCAGACCTCCTTTAACATAACCGTTATTACATATCAGTATGTAGTGTCTCTACTTTAAAGAGTCCTCTCCTGCTGATGTTCAGGTGTATATCAGAATGTAGTGTCTCTACTTTAAAGAGTCATCTCCTGCTGATGTTCAGGTGTATATCAGTATGTAGTGTCTCTACTTTAAAGAGTCCTCTCCTGCTGATGTTCAGGTGTATATCAGTATGTAGTGTCTCTACTTTAAAGAGTCCTCTCCTGCTGATGTTCAGGTGTATATCAGTATGTAGAGTCTCTACTTTAAAGAGTCCTCTCCTGCTGATGTGCAGGTGTATATCAGTAGGTAGTGTCTCTACTTTAAAGAGTCCTCTCCTGCTGATGTTCAGGTGTATATCAGTATGTAGTGTCTCTACTTTAAAGAGTCCTCTCCTGCTGATGTTCAGGTGTATATCAGTATGTAGTGTCTCTACTTTAAAGAGTCCTCTCCTGCTGATGTTCAGGTGTATATCAGTATGTAGTGTCTCTACTTTAAAGAGTCCTCTCCTGCTGATGTTCAGGTGTATATCAGTATGTAGTGTCTCTACTTTAAAGAGTCCTCTCCTGCTGATGTTCAGGTGTATATCAGTATGTAGTGTCTCTACTTTAAAGAGTCCTCTCCTGCTGATGTTCAGGTGTATATCAGTATGTAGTGTCTCTACTTTAAAGAGTCCTCTCCTGCTGATGTTCAGGTGTATATCAGTATGTAGAGTCTCTACTTTAAAGAGTCCTCTCCTGCTGATGCTCAGGTGTATATCAGTATGTAGTGTCTCTACTTTAAAGAGTCCTCTCCTGCTGATGTGCAGGTGTATATCAGTATGTAGTGTCTCTACTTTAAAGAGTCCTCTCCTGCTGATGTTCAGGTGTATATCAGTATGTAGAGTCTCTACTTTAAAGAGTCCTCTCCTGCTGATGTTCAGGTGTATATCAGTATGTAGTGTCTCTACTTTAAAGAGTCCTCTCCTGCTGATGTTCAGGTGTATATCAGTATGTAGAGTCTCTACTTTAAAGAGTCCTCTCCTGCTGATGTGCAGGTGTATATCAGTAGGTAGTGTCTCTACTTTAAAGAGTCCTCTCCTGCTGATGTTCAGGTGTATATCAGTATGTAGTGTCTCTACTTTAAAGAGTCCTCTCCTGCTGATGTTCAGGTGTATATCAGTATGTAGTGTCTCTACTTTAAAGAGTCCTCTCCTGCTGATGTTCAGGTGTATATCAGTATGTAGTGTCTCTACTTTAAAGAGTCCTCTCCTGCTGATGTTCAGGTGTATATCAGTATGTAGTGTCTCTACTTTAAAGAGTCCTCTCCTGCTGATGTTCAGGTGTATATCAGTATGTAGTGTCTCTACTTTAAAGAGTCCCCTCCTGCTGATGTTCAGGTGTATATCAGTATGTAGTGTCTCTACTTTAAAGAGTCCTCTCCTGCTGATGTTCAGGTGTATATCAGTATGTAGTGTCTCTACTTTAAAGAGTCCTCTCCTGCTGATGCTCAGGTGTATATCAGTATGTAGTGTCTCTACTTTAAAGAGTCCTCTCCTGCTGATGCTCAGGTGTATATCAGTATGTAGTGTCTCTACTTTAAAGAGTCCTCTCCTGCTGATGTTCAGGTGTATATCAGTATGTAGTGTCTCTACTTTAAAGAGTCCCCTCCTGCTGATGTTCAGGTGTATCTCAGTATGTAGTGTCTCTACTTTAAAGAGTCCTCTCCTGCTGATGTCCAGGTGTATATCAGTATGTAGTGTCTCTACTTTAAAGAGTCCTCTCCTGCTGATGTTCAGCTGTATATCAGTATGTAGTGTGTCTACTTTAAAGAGTCCTCTCCTGCTGATGTTCAGGTGTATATCAGTATGTAGTGTCTCTACTTTAAAGAGTCCTCTCCTGCTGATGTTCAGGTGTATATCAGTATGTAGTGTCTCTACTTTAAAGAGTCTTCTCCTGCTGATGTTCAGGTGTATATCAGTATGTAGTGTCTCGACTTTAAAGAGTCCTTTCCTGCTGATGTTCAGGTGTATATCAGTATGTAGTGTCTCTACTTTAAAGAGTCCTCTGATGTTCAGGTGTATATCAGTATGTAGTGTCTCTACTTTAAAGAGTCCTCTCCTGCTGATGTTCAGGTGTATATCAGTATGTAGTGTCTCTACTTTAAAGAGTCCTCTCCTGGTGATGTTCAGGTGTATATCAGTATGTAGTGTCTCTACTTTAAAGAGTCCTCTGAGGTTCAGGTGTATATCAGTATGTAGTGTCTCTACTTTAAAGAGTCCTCTCCTCTGATGTTCAGGTGTATATCAGTATGTTGTGTCTCGACTTTAAAGAGTCCTCTCCTGCTGATGTTCAGGTGTATATCAGTATGTAGTGTCTCTACTTTAAAGAGTCCTCTCCTGCTGATGTTCAGGTGTATATCAGTATGTAGTGTCTCTACTTTAAAGAGTTCTCTCCTGCTGATGTTCAGGTGTATATCAGTGTGTAGTGTCTCTTCTTTAAAGAGTCCTCTCCTGCTGATGTTCAGGTGTATATCAGTATGTAGTGTTTCTACTTTAAAGAGTTCTCTCCTGCTGATGTTCAGGTGTATATCAGTATGTAGTGTCTCTACTTTAAAGAGTCTTCTCCTGCTGATGTTCAGGTGTATATCAGTATGTAGTGTCTCGACTTTAAAGAGTCCTTTCCTGCTGATGTTCAGGTGTATATCAGTATGTAGTGTCTCTACTTTAAAGAGTCCTCTGATGTTCAGGTGTATATCAGTATGTAGTGTCTCTACTTTAAAGAGTCCTCTGAGGTTCAGGTGTATATCAGTATGTAGTGTCTCTACTTTAAAGAGTCCTCTCCTCTGATGTTCAGGTGTATATCAGTATGTTGTGTCTCGACTTTAAAGAGTCCTCTCCTGCTGATGTTCAGGTGTATATCAGTATGTAGTGTCTCTACTTTAAAGAGTCCTCTCCTGCTGATGTTCAGGTGGATATCAGTATGTAGTGTCTCTTCTTTAAAGAGTCCTCTCCTGCTGATGTTCAGGTGTATATCAGTATGTAGTGTTTCTACTTTAAAGAGTTCTCTCCTGCTGATGTTCAGGTGGATATCAGTATGTAGTGTCTCTACTTTAAAGAGTCCTCTCCTGCTGATGTTCAGGTGTATATCAGTATGCAGTGTCTCTACTTTAAAGAGTCCTCTCCTGCTGATGTTCAGGTGTATATCAGTATGTAGTGTCTCTACTTTAAAGAGTCCTCTCCTGCTGATGTTCAGGTGGATATCAGTATGTAGTGTCTCTTCTTTAAAGAGTCCTCTCCTGCTGATGTTCAGGTGTATATCAGTATGTAGTGTCTCTACTTTAAAGAGTCCTCTCCTGCTGATGTTCAGGTGTATATCAGTATGTAGTGTCTCTACTTTAAAGAGTCCTCTCCTGCTGATGTTCAGGTGTATATCAGTATGTAGTGTCTCTACTTTAAAGAGTCCTCTCCTGCTGATGTTCAGGTGGATATCAGTATGTAGTGTCTCTTCTTTAAAGAGTCCTCTCCTGCTGATGTTCAGGTGTATATCAGTATGTAGTGTTTCTACTTTAAAGAGTTCTCTCCTGCTGATGTTCAGGTGGATATCAGTATGTTGTGTCTCGACTTTAAAGAGTCCTCTCCTGCTGATGTTCAGGTGTATATCAGTATGTAGTGTCTCTACTTTAAAGAGTCCTCTCCTGCTGATGTTCAGGTGGATATCAGTATGTAGTGTCTCTTCTTTAAAGAGTCCTCTCCTGCTGATGTTCAGGTGTATATCAGTATGTAGTGTTTCTACTTTAAAGAGTTCTCTCCTGCTGATGTTCAGGTGGATATCAGTATGTAGTGTCTCTACTTTAAAGAGTCCTCTCCTGCTGATGTTCAGGTGTATATCAGTATGTAGTGTCTCTACTTTAAAGAGTCCTCTCCTGCTGATGTTCAGGTGTATATCAGTATGCAGTGTCTCTACTTTAAAGAGTTCTCTCCTGCTGATGTTCAGGTGTATATCAGTATGTAGTGTCTCTACTTTAAAGAGTCCTCTCCTGCTGATGTTCAGGTGTATATCAGTATGTAGTGTCTCTACTTTAAAGAGTCCTCTCCTGCTGATGTTCAGGTGTATATCAGTATGTAGTGTCTCTACTTTAAAGAGTCCTCTCCTGCTGATGTTCAGGTGTATATCAGTATGTAGTGTCTCTACTTTAAAGAGTCCTCTGATGTTCAGGTGTATATCAGTATGTAGTGTCTCTATTTTAAAGAGTCCTCTCCTGCTGATGTTCAGGTGTATATCAGTATGTAGTGTCTCTACTTTAAAGAGTCCTCTCCTGCTGATGTTCAGGTGTATATCAGTATGTAGTGTCTCTACTTTAAAGAGTCCTCTCCTGCTGATGTTCAGGTGTATATCAGTATGTAGTGTCTCTACTTTAAAGAGTCCTCTCCTGCTGATGTTCAGGTGTATATCAGTATGTAGTGTCTCTACTTTAAAGAGTCCTCTCCTGCTGATGTTCAGGTGTATATCAGTATGTAGTGTCTCTACTTTAAAGAGTCCTCTCCTGCTGATGTTCAGGTGTATATCAGTATGTAGTGTCTCTACTTTAAAGAGTCCTCTCCTGCTGATGTTCAGGTGTATATCAGTATGTAGTGTCTCTACTTTAAAGAGTCCTCTCCTGCTGATGTTCAGGTGTATATCAGTATGTAGTGTTTCTACTTTAAAGAGTCCTCTCCTGCTGATGTTCAGGTGTATATCAGTATGTAGTGTCTCTACTTTAAAGAGTCCTCTCCTGCTGATGTTCAGGTGTATATCAGTATGTAGTGTCTCTACTTTAAAGAGTCCTCTCCTGCTGATGTTCAGGTGTAATCAGTATGTAGTGTCTCTACTTTAAAGAGTCCTCTCACGTTGAAGTAAACCTCTGCGTGGTTGTAGGCCTTCATCGCCCACATGACTTCCAGTTGAGGCTGAAAGAAGAAAACAAAAAAGGTGTTTTTTAAGTTCATTTATTTTAAAAAGTGTGAAATAAAGAGTTCATTCGTCTCAAAGTGGATCAACAAAATAAAATACATATTACTTGCAAACAGAAGGATATTGTTTTTGTTTTAATGTACAAACTGCTTTCTGGTTTTCTGATTTTAGAGTAAATTAAATATATATTTGGGTTTTTTGGAGAAAGAAACATTCTAATTTAATTAATATCCAGATGTGCTTTTTCAAAGATTATTTTAACAGTACGTTCAAATTAAACACGACTTCTACTTCCAATATTTGATACACTTTATTATTACATGGCTTAGTTGAATACTCGATTCTGATTGGTCAATTCAGAACATGTGACACGTTGTTAATCCAGTAGCACAGACTTATTGACCGTTGTTAAGGAGGCAGAAAGAAGTCCGGTCGATTTCACGGTTTGCTTTAGTTTCCCGTCTGAGAGCAACACGGAGGATTTTAATATTGATTTAAAGGTGGGGTAGGTAAGTTTGAGAAACCGGCTCGAGATACACTTTTTGTTATATTCCATGGAATGCTCTTAACATCCCGATAGCAATGCATATCTGAAGTGCTTTGACAACAAATCCATAAAAACATTTCATCTGTGGAAGCCGTGATACTGTAAAAAGTATCCGCCGGCCCGGCTAAACGGATTGGATTGGCGCCCTGTCTGTCAGTCTTCCATCTCGTGCACGCACAAATGTATCTCGTGCCCTCATTGGGCGTGCCGTCATTGGGCGTGCATTGCAGCAGTACTTCAATGACTCGCCAGCAACAGGCGGCCACTTTCACCATGGAGTTAGGTTCAACATCGTCTACTGGTGGCAAAAGAAATAATGTAACGGAGCAAATTAGGAACAAAAACAAAGTGGAAACTAGGAGAATTCAAACCAGAGTCAATATCGGAGTTGCTTTTCAACGATGGCGACAACTGATGGAACACACCTATGGGGGTTATTCCCTATCTTTATTCAAGAGCGTGGTATTTAAATTTGAGAGCATACTTTATGTATTTATTTCCCTCAAACCCTGTCCTCGCACTCAAACGGTGCCTGCTTGCACTTTGCTCTGCTTCTGCTCAAACTGTACGCTTGCACTCAGATATATTGCTGCTTACGGATTTTTTCTGCTCTCAAATTTATTCTCTGCGCGCTCGAAACTTTTGTGCAACAATCCTGTCAAAATCCCTCAACCAATAGGAGGCCAGGTGTCCTTGCGGGTGCGTTCGTTTTACTTATTACAGCGTCCCGTAAGGGCGGTTACTCTTTGGTTTGTCTTTGGTGCGATGACAGGGTTTGAGTGAAGGAAATCAATAAAGTATGCTCTCAAATGTAAATACCACGCTCTTGAATAAAGATAGGGAATAACCCCCAGACACACCGAGCTGAAATCTGACGCCGTGGTCGCTCTTTTTCTCTTGGACAGGTTTTGTATGGTTTACAATTCCCCTGAACTATATAGCCAACCTAAGTCATGTGCGCGTTCATGTGTGTTGGAGGAGGTGCTCTGTAAGGAAGTCTGAAGGAAGGGGCGGATTCTTTTCGGCTGTGTACTTTCACATTTTAGTGCACTCGAGCCGGTTTCTGAAACTTACCTACCCCCCCTTTAATATATTTGGATGAATGCTCGGTGGCTGATGAGTCGCCAGCGAAGAAAAAGACAAGACGGACCACATTATGGGCTATGGAACTATTTAAAGACTGGCTGATCAGCTACGGGGCAGAGACCCTCAACAGGAGCTGCAGCGGTCCAGACATCAGACACGTGTTCAGGATATCTAGATCCTCTCCAAGGTCTGACTTCATGAACATCTTTTAAAGCAAGCAGCGATGTTTTCAAATCTGTGATCAAAAAGCAAAACGCTATCGAAGCAGCTCCTGCCGTCGCTACGTTAGTTCAAACGGAAACAACGGACTATTTCTCTTAGCGGATGCACGTCCTTTTAAAGAGCTTGTGACACGAGTTTCCCCCATCATCCAAACCCATCAATTTGAGTAAATATTGTCCCCTTGAAAACCGTTACTGAACTGATTTTGGATATTTGTACTTTGATAACCATTAATCTCAATGTTGACCATTTTCTGGATCTTCTCGGGGATTCTTCAAGTCCCGCCAAATGATGTGTGACGTCATTGCGGGCACAGCGCTCCAGCTGCACCGTTCAGGATCCCAGCATCTGCATGTAAACGCACGATGGTGCACACAGCAGCAAGCTCAGACAGCGATGACAGTTTCATTTTGAACGTGTCTGAGAGCTCATATGAGGCTGAAGGATCGGTTCATGTTGTATCTGATAGAAGTTTAGGAATTAGGTCAATATGGGCGATCATACGGTCATGTAACCAGTGGTGGAATGGGACTAAAAATCATCCCGGGACTCTCGACCGGCCCACTTCGGTAACGCTAGTAAATTGTCAACGGGGGGAGTGGGGGACGTCGGGGGCGGCGGGTGCTGTAGGCTGGGGAAGGCTAAGCCTTCCCAAATATTTGTGTCACTGCATCCTGGTAAAATACAAATATAATGTATAATGTCTGTGTCTTTGACATTAGCGCTGCTAGCCACCTGTGCCCTGTACTACGAAGCCAGTTCAACATACCCTGGATATGTTTGAGTAACAAACAAACTAACAACAACAAACTAACAAACGAGATCTCGCTAAGCGGTCCTACGACGCTGGTTATCAACTCGGTAAATCAAGCCAGGGTTTCTCTCACCAGCTGAGAGCGCGTTCACGTCTAAGACACGAGTGGATCTGACTTTAATTACATTTGACTTGAGTGTTTCGTCAACATAATGTGTTGCTTAAAATAATACTTCTGCATACAGTATGTGACACTGTGAGTGTTGCACGGCCAGATACGGCTGGAGAAGCTGACTCTGATAAGGAGATATATGATATATTATGATATTATATGATCGATGATCTGATTGATGATGTAATATGAATGATAAGTGCGACACGTCGGCGTCTTCTCTGCATACGGCAGTTTAAACTGTATTTCCTTTATCCTATAATATAACTTGAGAGATTTAAACTCCGCACACTGAGTTGATCTCTTTTCTATAGACTCCGGAGGCGGGCAGCGTCAGGTAACAAAAGTGATTTAGCCTTCCCAAACCTGAGCCTCACGCGCCGCCTATGGGGATGTGCTAGTGACTTATCCGACCGGCCCACTTCGGTACCGGCCCATCGGGATTCGTCCCGATGGCCAGTCCGCCACTGCACCCAGCCCACGTAAACTGTCAACGGGGGGAGCCTCGCTGCGGGGACACGGTGGACCTAGTGTCCCGATCGGAGTGGGAATAATAATAATAATAATCCGTGCATTTTATCCATTAATTTCCCCAACATTGTGGGAAAAGAAACACACGTTTAATCCATGTTGGTGTTCTACAACTACAAAAAGCATCGGTTTGTTTTCTCATCAGGAAATGCAGACCGGCTCAAACAAACGATTTGTAATCATCATCCTCACGATCATTTAATGTATCATATGTTCGCCGAATTGACATGAAAGCACTAATAAATGTAGTTTAATCCACTTGAGTTTACAACGACAAAAATAATGGATTTGTTTTTATATCACATCCTACGGGAGGAAATTCAGCAGCTCTCACTACCGATTTGTAATCCTAATTTAATCATCATCTTCACCACGATCATTTATGTTTATGTTCGCCGAATTGACATGAAAGCACTGACAAATATGAATATACTGTAGTCAACTTCATTAAAACGTTATTAACGTGCCTAAACTCAGTAATTCACCATTTCTACGCATGACAACACACTTTGTCCGTGTTTGGCTCTCTCGCCGCACAGTGAAGCGTTCTCGCATTGACGTCACTTCCGGCTTCCCCCAAAACTTCAAAATGACTCGAAGGAATTTCCCCGCGATGTTCGAAATTATTGATATTTATCGGAACGGTATCGCATCTTCTTTTTTAAACTGACGGTTCGAGATGACTAGTAGCCCAATATTTCATTGCACAACAGTTGTTGGGATGCTGTCACAGGCTCTTTAAATCAATAAAAGCATTTTAATTAATATCGGGAGTCATGTGACTGTGATGAGCGGGGTGACGTGCAGCGGGGCGACGTGCAGCGGGGTGACGTGCAGCGGGGCGACGTGCAGCGGGGTGACGTGCAGCGAGGCGGTCGCTATGGAGAACGCCTGTCGGGGGTTCTCCTCCCCGGCGACCGCCTCGCTGCACGTCGCCCCGCTGCACGTCGCCCCGCTGCACGTCACCCCGCTGCACGTCACCCCGCTGCACGTCGCCCCGCTGCACGTCGCCCCGCTGCACGTCGCCCCGCTCCTAATCAGCAGCATGGAAAACAAGTATTGCACATAATTAGAAACAATAAAATGAGTAGAAAATATAAAATTATTCAATATAAACATCAAAAATGATAAAAGTCAAATCTGTAAACTTTCCGACAAATACATCTTTTTAACGGGTTAAATTACAGCTTACACAAAATGGGATATTATTTACATTTAGCAAGAATGACATTCAATTAGAAATAGATGTAAAATGTTCAGTGAGATGTTTAAAGTCCAGCAGAAGAGAAACAGGTTTTAAGAACAGGAAGTCCCTGAAGGGGTCAAAGGTTAGGAAACTAAACACTAACATTACAAACTCAATCTGCGCCTTTTAGACGTGTTTTCTCCCTGTGTCGCTCTGTAAACCGTCCCCCTCTCAGGCTGTTCCTCTGGCACTCAGTCATCTGGTGAACATGAATTATAAATTATCAAAATGCTCTTACATCGTTCCCGTAAGCGTCTGCCGGCAGAGACAGAGCGTGAGCGCCAGTCGAGGCACCCTGCAGACCCTGCAGACCCTGCAACACAACAACAACACATTTAATACAAATAACAACAACAACATTTCAGTTATTTACAAAATCAGCAAAAATTCATTAAGTTTCATCAATCAATCAATCAAGTGTTTATTTATAGCCCAATATCACAATGAGATAAATGTTACATTTGTCTCAGTGGACTTCACAGTTTGTACAGAATATCAGTATGACAATACGAGACCCTCTGTCCTCAGACCCTCTGTCCTCAGACTCTCTGTCCTCAGACCCTCTGTCCTCAGACCCTCTGTCCTCAGACCCTCTGTCCTCAGACTCTCTGTACTTAGACCCTCTGTCCTCAGACCCTCTGTCCTCAGACTCTCTGTCCTCAGACCCTCTGTCCTCAGACTCTCTGTCCTTAGACCCTCTGTCCTTACACCCTCTGTCCTTACACCCTCTGTCCTTAGACCCTCTGTCCTTACACCCTCTGTCCTTACACCCTCTGTCCTTACACCCTCTGTCCTTAGACCCTCTGTCCTTACACCCTCTGTCCTTACACCCTCTGTCCCTAGACCCTCTGTCCCTAGACCCTCTGTCCTTACACCCTCTGTCCTTAGACCCTCTGTCCTTACACCCTCTGTCCTTACACCCTCTGTCCCTAGACCCTCTGTCCCTAGACCCTCTGTCCTTACACCCTCTGTCCCTAGACCCTCTGTCCCTAGACCCTCTGTCCTTAGACCCTCTGTCCCTAGACCCTCTGTCCCTAGACCCTCTATCCTTAGACCCTCTGTCCTCAGACCCTCTGTCCTTAGACCCTCTGTCCTTAGACCCTCTGTCCTTAGACCCTCTGTCCTTAGACCCTCACATCGTACAAGGAAACACTTCCAGAGAAACCCCACAGTTTAAAGGGAACATGGGAGAAACCTCAGGGAGAGCAACAGAGGAGGGATCCCTCTCCCAGGACGGACAGACGTGCAATAGATGCCGTGTGTAAATTGAAAAGATAATACATTTGCAACATAGGTAGTCCAAATGTTTGGAAATGCATGTGTGTATAATAGGAAGATGAACATTTCTAAAGCTAAAAAAATGAATAATACGTTTTCTATTGTTGCAACAAATCAAAACACCACTTTAACATTATTATATATACATGTATATCGAAATTAAGATACATAAATACATGGAATAAAGGTTTTTTTAAACCTGGTTATTATCTTTGACATGTTTGTATTATATACAATATTATAGTGAATTATTTAATGTGTTGTCTTTTTGAAGCGTGTTGTAATCTATAGTTAGGGTTCATTATATTTCAATTCATTCTTAAACTTTTTGGGAAGAATGTGATTTTCTGTGTTTATTTCCTTAACTATTAATGATCTGAATCAACAGAAGAATATATTTCTTTGTTACACACTACCTGGCTTAAATGATCATATTTATAATTCTTGGAAAACTCTTTATTACATAAACTCCTGAAAACATCTCCATGTCTTTGTCCTTTACACAATGGATGCTTAAACATGCTCCACATGTAGATTAATAATGACTTTGTTTGCCCTATTTGGTTTCCTTTGTGTTTATGACATTCCCTTTGTAATCATTATTCTTTTACAAATTCCAATTAAAGGTTATATTAAAAATAACATCATTGGGTACAGCTGTGGCGGTGTCACACTCAAATGTGTCCGCTGATAGAAACCATGTATGAATAAACTAGAATATCAGAAACACAATTGAATTTACAGGATTTAGGATCTCAATAAAACCCTAATAAAGAAACCCTGATGTCCTGACAACATGAGAGACTCACTCATTTCTGATTTTATCAAATAAAAGCGTGTTTTTCTACAGAAACGTTTAAACACGTGTTTTATTCTCGGCTAGCTTTAGCTTAATATCTATTTGTACTGCTTCGGTAAACCTTTTAATTTGTATTTATCAAACCCTCAGACTCGTTGTAGACTCTTAAGTTACACAGATTAGTCATTAAATGTAAAATAGACAGTTAGTAATAACGTTTTAGTTCAAAAACAAGATTCTTACCAAAGAGCCCAAAGCATCATCAGACGCCATTTCTCTCTCAGACAAAGATCATCTACGGTTTCAGATGATGGGCTTTACATCTGCGCATGCGCTCGGTCGTTGTATTTTGGTCCCGTGAAGACGAGAGTAATACAGCCGTTTTATCCAAGTATTCAACACATAAGTTATATAACAGTAACATACATAACAGTTGTTCTCTCTCTTTATACAAACATATCTTTTTATCAGATAATGCCAACATTTGAATGAAAAATGTGGATACGTTTGTGCTACATGCATGAAACACTGATACTAGCATGTATAAAAGGCTGCTAAGTGGTACATTCTTACGCTATCTCACAATAACGTCAATAATATTTATTTTTACTAACCGTAGTTTTAATTTGTGTCTTTTTTACGAAAAGCAATAAACAATTCCGTTTATGATCCTGACTGTACCATTTTAAGTCAGAACAAGAGGGAACCATCTTGACATGTTTTACTCTCTGTACTGAGCTTTCACCAGGGATGACGTCACGTGTCTTAAAGGGCCAGTGTCAGGCTGTCAGAAAGTTACCGATCTTTTTATTGTATTTGTCTAAAATTCACATTAAAGCACAATTACTCGTGGATAAAAAAGACAGTACAATTATTTTGTATTTAATATTCTATTTCTGTTTGTTTGTTTCTCAATAATGTATTATACCGCGCATTCAACTACGATCAGATATCTGTGGTTATACCGCCATCGTGTGGAGGAACGCCGAATTACACTTTCTGGATTTTCTTCACATTTACTCTTTTTTTGTTAATATATATTTGTATTTAAATCTAAACTACTCAAATTTAAATTATGTTTAATGGATTTATTATTTAAATAAAAACACAATTATATTTGGTTATCTTTATAAGATATAATAATAATAA
>JAPTMU010000060.1:0-2500 GCA_028583405.1 Pogonophryne albipinna | reverse complement strand
CTGCAGGAGGAGATAAACAGGGAGGAGGGGGGAGAGGGGAGGAAAGGAAACGAGGAGGAGACAGGGGAGAGGAGGGGAGGGGAGAGGAGACGGAGGAGACAGGGGAGAGGAGACGAGGAGACAGGGGAGGAAAAAGCAGACCAAAGGTGAGGAGAGGTAAGAGGTGAATACAAATAGGACCTCCTCCCCCCCCTCCTCCTCCTCCTCCCCCCCCCTCCTCCTCCTACCCCCCCCCCCCCTCCTCCTCCTCCTCCCCCCCCCCCTGCTGAGACGAAGCTTCTCTTCCCAGAAGTCAACAGTGACCTCACTAAGAGCAGCAGGTCCTCCATAGAGTTGCACTGTGGTGCGTTCAGGCTCCACTCGGTAGTGACGTGGGGGGTTAGGACACAGCTCCATCACGGCTACTCGATTCATTACGACCCCACTTGATGATCAAAACTCTGTTTCCATGACTACACATCCTCACATCAGACCTACGATGCAGGTTAACGAGCTTCTAGCGGACAGTGAACGCCTCTCACCCCCCGTGGAGATATCCCAAACAAACGCTGCCTCTGTTTGAACCTTCTGGATCGTTCTCTGACCTCGTCTCGCTGTGAGGAACACGCTGAGCAGCTGGGAGGGAGGAGGGAGATATGAGATGATGACGATGCGTCTGCTGATCTGGTGTTTGTGTTGCAGACGTTTGAGCAGCAGGAGCAGCGACTCTCTGCAGACATGCAGAAGGTAATCTCTGAGAGACATTTACACACTCACTGCTACTCATCCATCTTCAGGAGTAAGGCAATGATCTGAGGCTAATCTCTAGAGTGTGTGAATTAGTTCAGTGGTTCTCAAACTTTTTTCAATAATGTTCCCCTTTGAAAAAATATTCCACCAAGTTCCCCCTGATCAGCGCAAACACTATTTGTTAGGGAAGAAATGCCTATAAAGAGGTACAGCGCTGCACCATCACAGCACAGCGCTGCACCTTCACAGCACAGCGCTGCACCTTCACAGCACAGCGCTGCACCATCACAGCACAGCGCTGCACCTTCACAGCACAGCGCTGCACCATCAGTGTCTGATTTATTAAAACAACAACAGTAACTGAGAAACACTTAAATGCTACATTTCAAATGTTTACAATCCATCACTAAATTCATGGCAAACCAATTTTAACATCAGGCAATAACACTGAGACGACATTAGTTGCATTGAACTGATCTTTTTAATAAGTTGTACAATGTAGTGAAACATGGGTTTGAGCTTCACTGAGAGCTTTGTCATTCTGACAGGGAGGCAAACTGCAGTTATTACACTTTGTGTTTTGAAATATGTGAAACTCTGTTCATATAAAACCCACACTGCTCAAACTTCCTTACTTTTCCTAAACATTATTATTTTTTTAATTTTAATTAACATAAAATAAATCTCACGTACCCCCTGCAGTACTCCAACGTACCCCTGCAGTACTCCAACGTACCCCTAGGGGTCCGCGTACCCCCATTTGAGAACCACTGAGTTAGAGACACTTCCTTCAGTTTATTGTACTTTTAATGAGACGCACGAGGCGCTGCGTTTAATCTAAAGAAACAAGCATCAATTATTAAATAAAGATGCACAGAAATAGGAACATGTTGAATAAACGTATTTATTTATTCCTGTGGATATTTCAATAAAGTTATATTAAAAAAAAAAATATATTTTGCTATTATTTCTTTAAAAAACATGTTTTTCATAAATAACATATTTATAGAATTTTTTGACAACTATATTTTCTACTTATTTTTTCAGGGTCAAGATAATAATTATTTTAAAGATTATTTATATTTAACACAACAATTTATTATTTTCTGTTTACATTTATGAATACATTATGAGCACGTTCATTAAGCTGTGATGTATGAAACTGATCTCACCTGCTGACCCTCCTCTGGCCAGGTGGAGGCTCAGGTGACTCCGGCTCACCTCCCTGCGTCACGAGGGACGACCCCGGGGTCTCCAGCTACTAGCATCACGGTAACACCTGAGAGACCCTGAGAGACACACCTGAGAGACACACCTTAGACATACCTGTTCAGAGACACACCTTAGACACACACCTGAGACACACCTGAGAGACACACCTGAGACATACCTGAGACATACCTGTTCAGAGACACACCTTAGACACACACCTGAGAGACACACCTGAGAGACACACCTGAGACATACCTGTTCAGAGACACACCTTAGACACACACCTGAGAGACACACCTGAGAGACACACCTTAGACATACCTGTTCAGAGACACACCTTAGACACACCTGAGAGACACACCTGAGAGACACACCTGAGAGACACACCTTAGACACACACCTGAGAGACACACCTGAGAGACACACCTGAGAGACACACCTGAGACACACCTGAGAGACACACCTGAGAGCACACCTGAGAGACACACCTGAGAGACACACCTGAGACACACCTGAGAGACACACCTTAGAGACACACCTGAGAGACACACCTTAGAGA
>JAPTMU010000392.1:107957-159975 GCA_028583405.1 Pogonophryne albipinna | reverse complement strand
CCAATTTACTACTAAAATGTAAAGTAATATCTTTGTAGAAAAAATCAAATCACAATAGTCGTGTTTTTTGTGTAAATGTTACAGCATTTGTTTTTCCCTCCTCTAGACTTCTTTAGAGGAAACTGCCACCAGTTTGATCCCATGCAGTCAGTGCCTGATCATGGTTGCAATGGTAAGTGAACAAGACGATCATCTAACATTTGTAGACATTTTCTGATCTGTGTGTGTGTGTGTGTGAAAAGGTTAAATCTCTATATTCTGATGATGATCATTGCTCTCTTCTTTGTTCATCTGCCCTCTTTGATTGAATACTTTATCAACAGTTTGAAAAAAGTACAGGGGCACAGTTATACAATGACACCATCTCTCACAACATCCTCCTCACCCGCCTCTCAGACCTCCTAGGTGTCACTGGCACAGCGCTGTCCTGGTTGACATCCTACCTCCACAACAGGAAACAGTTTGTCTCCATCAGTGGCTCAAACTCACCCCCGGCCCCAGTCCACCACGGTGTACCCCAGGGCTCTGTGCTTGGCCCCCTCCTGTTCACCATTTACATGCTCCCCCTCGGCCAGATCATCCGACATCATGGACTCAATTTCCACTGCTACGCTGATGATACCCAACTGTATCTTAGCGTTTTACAGATGGAACTACACAGATGCACGGCGATGAGACCTGGCTGCTTTTGAAAGGCAAGTCTATTAGACTTAGTGTAATTCCTCATGAGTCATTTGCAGGTTATTTTCAATTCTCACTTTACACTTTTCAATTATATTTTTCTTAAGACATTGCCATCCAGAAGATGACTTCAATGCTCGCTGAAGTACTTGTGGTGGTAAAGGGCCTGTCCAGAGATGTGCAGTTCATCAAGAATGAGTTGGCAGAGGGCAACATGACCCCGGCAGGTAGTCAGGGACCAGGGTCAGCCACAACCCATATGTTCCCAATCCAGCTGCCAATCGCCAATGAAGACGACTTCAATGAGGCTGAATCATTGCTGAAGAATGAATCAGTCCGTCAAAAGATGGTAATTTGACAGACTGAACTGCTTCCATTTATGAAATGTGGATAATATCAGTGCGGTCAAAATGTGCTTAGTTATTGCCCTTTAGCTACTCAACCACAAATAATTCTAGTCTTAGCTACTCAACCACATATAATTGTAGTAACATTTATATCTAACATTTATATTGACATGACCAAAAGTGGGACACCAGGGTTAAAGTGGTTAAACATAACGACTGGCATGAACTTGACTGAATACCATGGGCTGGAATATCAGTGTATCAAGTGTATAAAAAACAAAGTTGGTCTCTGTGTATGAAATAAGAGTGCTGTTGTGCTGTTTCTAACGTATGTCCCACAGAACGTAGCTCAGTACAACAGTTAAAGCAGTGGCCTATTTGTTTCTCTCGTCTGATTTAGATTGCTCGTCTGGCTCTGGTAGGAGGCACCAATTCAGAGAACCTGATCAGACGGATGCTGGCAACTGCTCTGACTAACGCCTTAGCCTTAGGCTGGAAAGAAAGACAAGCGTTGCACCAGCAATAAGCCATTCAAGGAACCGGCAATTCAAGACTGTATGTTTGGTGAGTTTCCTCCCCTGCAAGCTACTTATTAGCTTAAGTTTACGGAGTGAGGTGTGACTGATGGTGATTCAGAACATAATTATGCTCTTTGTGAGCCATATAGTACCAACTACCGAGTTTGAATCCAACTCCTATAATAATAATAATAATAATCTCCAGGAAATGCATGTAAGTCAATGTAATGTCCCCTGAAGTGATGTATACATGGTATGTGTGTGCGTGTGTGTGTGTGTGTGTGTGTGTGTGTGTGTGTGTGTGAGAGAGAGAGAGACAGCTGCACTCCTGCCTACTCCTTTTATCTAGCCTTCAGTCATAAAACTGGGTTTACCATACACTGCTCTCACACTCTCCTCACACACACTCCTCTCTCACACACTCCTCACACACTGCAGTCTGTCTGCTGTTGCTGCCGGTGTCACTGGGATTACTCTTTACAGAAGGTAAATAAAGCTCTTTAAATGCTCTGTGTAACCACGTTAAGTGTGTGTGAAGAGACATGTAACGTGTGATGTATGTGAGGTTAGATTAGCCCGCATGCGGCTAAAGATGGGGAACGTGGGAGCGGTTCTTTGACTGAAAGGCATTGGTTCGAACTGAAAAACTTAATATAAATATTGTAGGTTTCTGATTAAACACAGAGATAACTCTTACATTGCTGCTGTAGAGCTAGTTAGCCCAGCATGCTAACATTAGCTGCTAACATTAAATAACAAAAACCCAGTTTAAATCCATTATTTACAATATTTCTATTTTTAGAAAGGCGGTATTAAAAGATAAAACAAATTAAAATTATTTTTGTTGTGATTGTTTAATTTTCTTTGCTTTAAATTCTAAACGTAACACATTTTACTAAAAATAAATTCATGTTACACTCATTATTTGAAGGATAAAATGTGATTAATTTTTAAAATGCGAATACATTGAGAAATATATAAATGTTAATAAGGAATATATATATAAAATGCATTGAAACCATAGAAAATATTAGATTAAAACGCAAAAAATATGTTAAAAATGGGTCAGTTTTATGTAATCTAGTGACTATTAATAGACACAACCTTGAATATATTATTATTTTTATATAACGTACTAATTTAATCTTCAAAATGTGATGTTAAAGGTTTATACTTGCTTGAAAACGTGTTCTTGAAACTTAAAATGGACAGAAATCCATGTTTCATTCATTATTTGGAGGTTAAAACTTGATTTATTATGAAAAATGGGAATAAATTGATAATTGAAACCATAGAAACCATAGAAAAGTTGAACCTATGTTGAAAACGGGTCAGTTTCCTGTATAAGCGTTAACAACACTAATCTATCCTCAGTGTTTCAGCAGGAAGAGGTAGAAGATGTCTGAGGGCCGGGTGGCGATAGACATGGGGACCAAAGGAGCCTCCAAACACCAGGTACCCTTCCTTCATGGATCATAACCTCACATATTATTAAAAATATACACATTTTGGGTTTATAATAAGTGTTTTTCAGCCTGCAGGTTTGGGCCAGCAGCGGCGCGGCACCACCGTTAGCTTCCACAACATCGACTACAAAGTGACCGTTGGAGGAAACTGCCTGTGTCGGAAGAAAGGGACGATCAAAGAAATCCTCATCGACTTAAAGTGAGTAAAATACAGCCTCAAAAATGGGAATGTAATTAGATTAGATTCCTTTATCGTCACTACAGCGACATTCCAAGCATTCCCGAAGGTGCAATTACACATAACAGACAGTATCATGTTGACAATACAAGCTAAAACTTTGAATATATAATATACAAAGTGACTATAAATTGGACCTATGATACATCGATCAGTACAACAATACAACATTACCATACAAATACAAAAACAATACGACAAGGCAGTAACAAATGTAAACAAGTAATGTCATGTTTTAAATGCAGTTTAAATGGTTAAATGCTCCGGAGATACAGACGTTCATCCATCTGTCTTTTCTGCAGGTTTGAGGTGTTTGAAAGCGGTAACACAACAACAGGCTATAAGAGAAGCAAATGTCTCATTATTGTCATTAAAGGGTCATAAACATCCCGTTATAAATGTAATCATTTCGACAATAAAGAAATGCTACATAAACGTTATCTTGCACATTTTATCTAACCATCTCCGTTTCTAACTTTCAATATATTTTAAAAGAGATCTCTCTCTCATCTGCATGCGGGGGGCGGGGCCTCACAGACACGCTGCATCTCTCTCTCGCTCACAGACATGCTGCAGCGCCGTGCAGTGCGCACACAGTTCTGCCGGTAATGAATATTACATTTTGTGAGGAAACTTTTCCACCAATAATTCCAATAAGTATTCCAAAATGTATTCACTTCAGGTTTACGAAAGTAACTGTAATCAGATTACTCGTTTTTCAAATGTTGCGCCAGCTGAATACACTTGATTTTTGTATTCTGATTACGTAACGCAACATGTAACGTAACGTTACATGTATTCCGTTACAACCCAACCCTGTGTATATCTCTCCGGACTGTCCACCAGCAGATGAAAAACACCCACCTCTCCCCCTCTTCCAAGGGACGAGGGAACCGTGCGGCAGAGTTTCCGTTAACATTTTTTGTTCTTCTGACAGCCCAGCAGCAGGAGAGGTGGGGAGAGGGAGGCGGGGCTATTTCATCGTTATCAGAAAATGATCGTATAGATCTCTGCTAGATGAGGGCAGTGGGTGCTCTTCTTGGAGTCTGGCTTTTTTTTTTAAAACCAAAGTTCATTAGTGAACTTTGAGCCATCATTTATTTTGCAGGCAGCTCTCTGCCTCTCTCACGTTATTATGGCGCGCGCCGGAACCAACAATCAGTTTTTACCGTAAATGAGTTTGGTTCAGAGGACAAAGCACATACAACATGAATTAAACTCGATATTTGTTCACTTGAATTTCACTTTGGATATTATTAATAATAATAAAATCATTTAAAAAAATAAAAAACATATATATTTTTTTAAATAACACCGAAGCTTTCTCAGGGTGGGCCCATGAGTAAACTGGGTGGGCCTGGGCCCTTACTGGCCCTATGGTGGCTACGCCACTGATACTGGCTTCCAAGCCAATATTTCAAGGATGCTACGTCATCGAGTGCCGCTGAAGGACTGTTCCAATCTCCAGCATACTTGGAATTCCACCCAGGCCGCGTCCTTGGGGTAATTTCGAGGCTGCACATGGGTAGACTTCGCGTCCTTAAAATCCCCACAATGCTTTGCGCACGGACCAATTTCAAAAACCCTTGCGGAGAATGGCTGAACCGACGCAGCACACATTTAAATGTAAGTATGTAGTGGCGTAGAACATGTGTTGGAAATATGTGACTTTGTTACATTTGTTATCACCAAAAATGTGCCCCGTGAAAGTAAAGCAAGTTCATAATTAGATAGACATCGTGAGGTATTTATTTTTGGTACAGTTTATGTAGAAACCGTTAGAGAGAGTGGCACACTTGTTAGCCTGTTCCATTCTTCTTGCATACTTGCTTCGTTTCTGAAGGAAGTGACTTGGTAGTATGCGACTACCAAGCCAGCATCCTCGCGATTGAGAAACACCCCCTGACTGCAGTGGGGTTTGAACCTGTGACCCCCCTGATCCGAACACCATCGCACTATTCCACTGCGCCACACGCCTCCCATTGGTCTGGTTAATTTAGTTGTCACTTTACAATCATACGACCTACAATCCTACCTCCCCTAATACTGGAATCTGATTGGTTTATCAGCTCGTCTTCTTTGGAATTATTAAAGAAGTGTCTAAAGTTTTAAGGGTTTTCTCCAATTAACTTTTTCGCTAAAGTTATCGGACCAAATGTGATTTAAACATTTCAAATCAAATCAAATCAAGTTTTATTTATATAGCACATTTATAAACGATTTTTGGTCGAGCCAAAGTGCTGTACATATAATAAAAATAGCCTACAGTAGAGACACTTTACAGCAAATACAACAGCACAGATTGTTCAGAATATCAGTATGAGAAAAACGACACCCTCTGTCCTTAGACCCTCACATCGTACAAGGAAAAACTTCCAGAGAAAACCCACAGTTTAAGGGGAACATGGGAGAAACCTCAGGGAGAGCAACAGAGGAGGGATCCCTCTCCCAGGACGGACAGACGTGCAATAGAAGCCGTGTGTAAATCGAAGAGATAATACATTTTACAGCATATAGACCGAATGTTTGGAAATGCATGTGTCTGTAATAAGAAGATGAATCCACGAGGATGTCAGCTACAATCCTGTGGAAGCCATCAGGGAAGCAGCATGACGAGACCCAAGGCAGGACCGCAGAGACAGGTTCAGCCACGACCCGAAGTCCACGACTTAATCCAGAACTCAGGATAGAGGATCCAAGACACAGGACTACAGCAAGAGGATCAGCCTCGACTCCGGATCCCGGCGTAGATATAGATACAAAACAAGAACAAAGATTTGGCTGGGTTAATCGGAACAAGAGAATACACAGACACAGACAGAGAGGGAAAAGGTCATTGGATAAAAGTTATTCTTGATAACCCTCTAGAAAGATCTCATGAACTTCCCCACTCAATCTATCAAGACCCGAGCAGTTCTATTAGATATAGGATAAGAAACAGAGATAGGGAGCACAACAATTTGGTCTCCTACACTTTCCATGATCTTTTTTCTGATGCATTTTTACTTTTTTCAGGACTGATTATAACCTAGAACTTCCTGTCATTTTCCTAAACGTCTGAACAACTAAACAACATTTTCTCACTAAAAACAACTTGCAGCATTGTAAGTGGCTATTCACCTTGTGTTTCTAGGCAGCAAATTCGTTACCAGCTTGCTTTCTAAAGTGTTTTTGTTATTTTCTCCCTCAGTGGCCTCATGAAGCCGGGACTGAACGCCATCATGGGAGCAACAGGAAGTGGGAAATCATCGTGAGTCTGAACTTTAATATTTACTTCATATGCTAATTTAAACTTCGACAACCCGACATCTCAGAGGGAAATACTGTAGTTTTCATCCAGTGGAAAGCATGCATCTGCAGCTGGTGATGAACTAAAGGATAACGTGTTCCTTTACATGGTAGGGAAGCTATTTTTATTATTCAAATTAATAAATAATTACTTCAAGACATTTGTAAAATAACATATAACTAAAATATGGGAAGAATTATCCAGAAAATTTCTTAAAATAATTGCCGAAAATATCAGAAATTAATGTGAAAAATTTAAATACAAATTATTATTAAAATATGTGAAACGTTGTATGAGTGTGAAATGTGTTAAATATCCCAAAAACTATGAGTAAAATATATTTAAAAAATAAGCAGAAAATATGTGAAAAATTCAAAAAAGAATTATCCAAAATACAAGAAGTACTGTTTGTTAAACAAATACAAAGTGTTAGTAAAATATGTGTCCAATCAGCCCTCTAACTTGAATCTCCCTACATCAGGTTTCTGGACGTGTTGGCGGCGAGGAAGGACCCGGCCGGGCTCTCCGGAGAGGTTCTGATCGACGGAGCTCACCAGCCTCCAAACTTCAAGTGTCTGTCGGGATACGTGGTGCAGGTGAGAGGAGGTCAGACAGGAAGTAGAACTGCAGGAGCCAATCAGGCGTCTACAAACATTCATGGTTTCCAGAGGATGAACCCTAGTGACATTAATGATAATCTGACTTTCCCTCTAGCGCCACCATGAGAGTGACCAATGGGATTTATGGTGAAATGTCTCGAGAACTGTGTCCGTGCAATTTCAATGAAATGAATTACTGATGTGCATTTTCCCCTCGGCATGAATTGAAATGACTTTAGTGATACTATTACTTTTTATTTAGTGCCTCCTCTCCTCTCTCCTCTCCTCTCCTCTCCTCTCTCCCCTCCTCTCCCCTCCTCTCTCCTCTCCTCTCCTCGCCTCTCCTCTCCCCTCCTCTCCCCTCCTCTCCCCTCCTCTCCTCTCCTCTCCTCTCTCCCCTCCTCTCCTCTATCCTCCCCTCCTCTCAGGTTAACAGGGTTTGTTTTAGTTTTGGTTCTGATCATTCTTCACGTTCTTCTCCATGTTTCTTCTCCATGTTTCTTCTTCATGTTCTTCTCCATGTTTCTTCTTCATGTTTCTTCTTCACGTTCTTCTCCATGTTTCTTCTCCATGTTTCTTCTTCACGTTCTTCTTCACGTTCTTCTCCATGTTTCTTCTCCATGTTTCTTTTCCATGTTTCTTCTTCACGTTCTTCTTCACGTTCTTCTCCATGTTTCTTTTCCATGTTTCTTCTTCATGTTTCTTCTTCATGTTTCTTCTTCACGTTCTTCTCCATGTTTCTTCTCCATGTTTCTTCTTCACGTTCTTCTTCACGTTCTTCTCCATGTTTCTTCTCCATGTTTCTTCTCCATGTTTCTTCTTCACGTTCTTCTCCATGTTTCTTCTTCATGTTTCTTCTTCATGTTTCTTCTCCATGTTTCTTCTTCATGTTTCTTCTCCATGTTTCTTCTCCATGTTTCTTCTTCACGTTCTTCTTCACGTTCTTCTCCATGTTTCTTCTCCATGTTTCTTCTTCACGTTCTTCTTCACGTTCTTCTCCATGTTTCTTCTTCACGTTCTTCTTCACGTTCTTCATGTTTCTTCTTCATGTTCTCCATGTTTCTTCTCCATGTTTCTTCTTCACGTTCTTCTTCACGTTCTTCATGTTTCTTCTTCATGTTCTCCATGTTTCTTCTCCATGTTTCTTCTTCACGTTCTTCTTCATCTTCTCCATGTTTCTTCTTCATGTTCTCCATGTTTCTTCTCCATGTTTGTTCTTCACGTTCTTCTTCATCTTCTCCATGTTTCTTCTTCATGTTCTCCATGTTTCTTCTCCATGTTTCTTCTTCACGTTCTTCTTCATCTTCTCCATGTTTCTTATTCACGTTCTTCTTCATCTTCTCCATGTTTCTTCTTCATGTTCTCCATGTTTCTTCTCCATGTTTCTTCTTCACGTTCTTCTTCACGTTCTTCATGTTTCTTCTTCATGTTCTCCATGTTTCTTCTCCATGTTTGTTCTTCACGTTCTTCTTCATCTTCTCCATGTTTCTTCTTCATGTTCTCCATGTTTCTTCTCCATGTTTCTTATTCACGTTCTTCTTCATCTTCTCCATGTTTCTTCTTCATGTTCTCCATGTTTCTTCTCCATGTTTGTTCTTCACGTTCTTCTTCATCTTCTCCATGTTTCTTCTTCATGTTCTCCATGTTTCTTCTCCATGTTTCTTCTTCACGTTCTTCTTCATCTTCTCCATGTTTCTTATTCACGTTCTTCTTCATCTTCTCCATGTTTCTTCTTCATGTTCTCCATGTTTCTTCTCCATGTTTCTTCTTCATGTTCTTCTTCATCTTCTCCATGTTTCTTCTTCACGTTCTTCTCCATGCTTCTTCAGGACGACGTGGTGATGGGCACTCTGACCGTCAGAGAGAACTTAACCTTCTCGGCGGCGCTCCGGCTGCCGGCCTCCGTCTCTCAGGAGGAGAAGAAGCAGAAAGTGGAGAAACTGATCCAGGAGCTGGGGCTCGGACGGGTGGCCGACTCTAGGGTGAGGAGGGGGGGGGGAAGAGGAGGAAAAGGAGGAGGAGGAAGAGGAGGAGAGGGGGGGGGAAGTGCAATAAACAAATAAACAAATGCAGAAAGCTAGTAATGGGAACATATTTGTTCATTTTAAATGCCAAACAAAACTAAGAATGATATAAATGATCCCTCCAAATCTACAGGGAAAATCCTGATTAAGTTATGAGACCAAATCTACCACATTTATTGGAAACACCCTTTTTAACTATTCTTGGATAAAAATATGAGATATTCACAGAGACTCAGTCGAACATTTATGGGGAAAAAAGTGGTTAGTTTACGAGAAATAAAATCACAAATTTAGGGGGAAAATACCCTCCTAGATTCTCTGAGATTAAAAGTGTGTGTGTGTGTGTGTGTGTGTGTGTGTGTGTGTGTGTGTGTGTGTGTGTGTGTGTGTGTGTGTGTGTGTGTGTGTGTGTGTGTGTGTGTGTGTGTGTGCAGGTGGGCACTGAGCTGATCCGGAGTGTTTCGGGGGGAGAGAGGAAGAGGACGAGCATCGGCATGGAGCTGATCATCGACCCCCCCGTCCTCTTCCTGGACGAACCCACTACTGGGCTGGATGCTAGCACCGCTAACTCTGTACTGCTGCTGCTGAAGAGGTACACACACACACACACACACACACACACACACACACACACACACACACACACACACACACACACACACACACACACACACACACATTACATTGCATTTAGCTGACGCTTTTATCCAAAGCGACTTACAATAAGTACATTCGACCAGGAAGACACAACCTTGAAGAAAACAGAATCATATAAGTACAGGTTTCATAGAGCCAAACATTTCAAGTGCTACTCAACTGGCTTTAGGTAAGCCAGTCCTTTATTAGTATATAAGTGCTTTGTTAGTAATTCTATCGCTCGAAGTGGAGTCGAAAGAGATGAGTTTTCAGTCTGCGCCGGAAGGTGTGAAGGACAGTTTGTTATCTAGGGTCACACCCAGATTCCAGATACACACACACACATACGTGCACGTACACACAGCAATTATGGTGGTAATTTGGAGTAAAAACACAACTTTTCCAAGTAAAACATGTAAAAACAGTGACTTCCATCTCAGATTCACTTCTCCTGGTTTTTACCCCCGTTTCCCAAAAAGGCTTTCATACAGCATGGTACTGTGTCTGTGACCAGGTAGGAACCTTTCTTCCGCTCTTGTTTCTGCAGGATTGCTAACAGCGGGCGCACCATCATCTTCTCCATCCACCAGCCCAGATACTCAATCTACCGTCTGTTCGACAGCCTCACGCTGCTGGTGCACGGGAAACAGGTCTATATACTTTATTTAGGTCATGTTCTACCTCCTTGCTTCACTTTGCTCTACTTTGTCTCACTTTTGGTCAATCTGGTTATCTTTCTTTTCTGCCTATTTTATTATTCTCTTAAAATCACATCAGCTTCTATAATATTCTACGTAGTGAAATAAATGAACTCACATGAACTCGTTCCTCTCTAAAGGTGTACCACGGCTCGGCTCAGACCGCTCTGGACTACTTCTCTGAAATCGGTAGGCAGGTTAAAAGAAATCCAAAGTAACCGAAAACATGAAAGAGAGGAAGTGAACTACATGTGATTGTGTTTGGAACTACATTTCCCAGGGTACACCTGTGAGCCCCACAACAACCCGGCTGACTTCTTCCTGGACATCATCAACGGAGACTCCAGCGCTGCGGCTCTGAACAGCAAAGAAGGTGTGTGTCTGTGTGTGTGTGTGTGTGTGTGTGTGTTGTTGTGTGTGTGTGTGTGTGTGCGTGTGTGTGCGTGTGTGTGTGTGCGTGTGTAAAAATGTGGAATATATAAAAATATGTATACAAACATAATAAGTTTAAGTAAAATGTCCAGTGAAAGATAACATCATTTTAATGTGTGTGTGTCGCTGTGTGTGTCGTTAGTGTGTGTGTGTGTGTGTGTGTGTGTGGGTCTCTCGGTGTGTGTCGGTGTGTGTGTGTGGAAATATAAATACACTTTTGTTGTATTTCCTTGTGATGATTATTTCTTGTCTCCTCCAGACTCTGACGTGTCGTCCTCCTCGATGCAGGGGATTGAAGATAAACTGGTGCAGGAATACAGGAAGTGCAGTCAATACAGAGAGACCAGAGCAGAGCTGGGTACACACACACACACACACACACACACACACACACACACACACACACACACACACACACACACACACACACACACACACACACACACACACACACACACACACACACATACGGAATCTACTGTGGAGTTAAATCTGACAATTAATAATCAACCCAATTAACACTGACCTCCCCCTCTCCCTTTAGAGAGGATAACGGAGGGTAAGAAGTCTTCCTCCTCTTCCTCTCGCTCCAGAACCATCACCTATAAGACCGGTTTCTTCACTCAGTTCAGATGGGTTCTCAAGAGAACCTTCCAGAACCTCGTGTTGAACCCGCAGACCTCCTTCACTCAGGTAACACATATATATAGATTTAAAATAGAAATAGAATATTATCTAAATATATGTATTTTTTTATGCAGCTGCAACGATCAATAAAGTACTTCTTATCTTATCTTCTTAAACGGTCTCATTACGGCCAAACGTGTGGTTTGAGCAGCACCTGGTGGCCGCTTGAGGAACTGCAGCCTCAGATACGCTGTATATTTTGTTTAAAATGCTACTTTTTAAATATTTTTCACCACTTTTTCTGAGTTTCACTGCCTTTACAATTCCAACAAAGACAATAACAATCATTAAAATGTAATCAACTAGATTTAAAAGCAATAAAAACAGTAATAATGGCAAAATAAATGATGATACAAGTGAATAGAAAAATGTAAATGCATAAAACCATATTTATTTATTTTTAAAGAAGCCTGGCTTTTATCAGAGCTTTAACTACAGGATTAATTGATTTATTATTTATATAAATTATGTATCTATTAATTGATCCATTATCTCTGTTTTGCTCCTCAGATAGCAGTCACTCTGTTCCTCGCTCTGATCGTCGGAGTCATTTTCTTCGGAGTGAAGAACGATGCGAGTGGAATTCAGAACAGGTAGCTATACTGTGTTTATATCAGTAAATAATATATACGTATAACATGCTGGATTACAGTAAATATATGTTGTGTTTCAGGACGGGCGCCCTCTACTTCATGGCAGTAGAACAGTGTTTCAGCTCGCAGTCGTCTGCAGAGCTCTTCATCGCCGAGAGGAAACTTTTCATGTGAGTCTAAACACAACCTTTACTCAAGTAGAAGTACAGATACTCGTGTTTAAAAGTACTCTGGTGAAAGTAGAAGTACTGACTAAACTTCTTTACTCAAGTAAAGAACTTTGAAATGTGCTTCAGTAAAAAGTACCCATAACTAGCAGCTGTTTTAAAGAGTACCTGACCTCCCTTTATATTAATAGAACAATAATGTCATTGTTAGCTAATGAATGTTTCCATGCTGAACAACGGCAACATGACAACGTTTCCATTGGTCCCTCTTCTTTAGAGAAGACCAGGAAATGATGGATACACGGATCGTGTTCAAATCAATAGGCACGCAATGACTCTAAAGAATAATGATCACGCCACCAAACACACATTCAGACTAAAGGAACCAGCTGTTTGGGAAATGAGAGAAATAGAAAGTACAGGTATTTGAGTTCAACATGTAAGGAGTAGAAAGTACAGGTATTTGGGTTCAACATGTAAGAAGTAGAAAGTACAGGTATTTGGGTTCAACATGTAAGAAGTAGAAAGTACAGGTATTTGTGTTCAACATGTAAGAAGTAGAAAGTACAGGTATTTGAGTTCAACATGTAAGAAGTAGAAAGTACAGGTATTTGAGTTCAACATGTAAGAAGTAGAAAGTACAGGTATTTGAGTTCAACATGTAAGAAGTAGAAATTACAGGTATTTGAGTTCAACATGTAAGAAGTAGAAAGTACAGGTATTTGTGTTCAACTTGTAAGAAGTAGAAAGTACAGGTATTTGTGTTCAAAATGTAAGTAGAAAGTACAGGTATTTGTGTTCAACATGTGAGAAGTAGAAAGTACAGGTATTTGTGTTCAACATGTAAGAAGTAGAAAATACAGGTATTTGTGTTCAACATGTAAGAAGTCGAAAGTACAGGTATTTGTGTTCAACATGTAAGAAGTAGAAAGTACAGGTATTTGTGTTCAAAATGTAAGAAGTAGAAAGTACAGGTATTTGTGTTCAACATGTAAGAAGTAGAAAGTACAGGTATTTGTGTTCAACATGTAAGAAGTAGAAAGTACAGGTATTTGTGTTCAAAATGTAAAAAGTAGAAAGTACAGGTATTTGTGTTCAAAATGTAAGAAGTAGAAAGTACAGGTATTTGTGTTCAACATGTGAGAAGTAGAAAGTACAGGTATTTGTGTTCAACATGTAAGAAGTAGAAAGTACAGGTATTTGTGTTCAACATGTAAGAAGTCGAAAGTACAGGTATTTGTGTTCAACATGTAAGAAGTAGAAAGTACAGGTATTTGTGTTCAAAATGTAAGAAGTAGAAAGTACAGGTATTTGTGTTCAACATGTAAGAAGTAGAAAGTACAGGTATTTGTGTTCAAAATGTAAAAAGTAGAAAGTACAGGTATTTGTGTTCAAAATGTAAGAAGTAGAAAGTACAGGTATTTGTGTTCAACATGTAAGAAGTAGAAAGTACAGGTATTTGTGTTCAAAATGTAAGAAGTAGAAAGTACAGGTATTTGTGTTCAACATGTAAGAAGTAGAAATTACAGGTATTTGTGTTCAACATGTAAGAAGTCGAAAGTACAGGTATTTGTGTTCAACATGTAAGAAGTAGAAAGTACAGGTATTTGTGTTCAAAATGTAAGAAGTAGAAAGTACAGGTATTTGTGTTCAACATGTAAGAAGTAGAAAGTACAGGTATTTGTGTTCAACATGTAAGAAGTAGAAAGTACAGGTATTTGTGTTCAAAATGTAAGTAGAAAGTACAGGTATTTGTGTTCAACATGTGAGAAGTAGAAAGTACAGGTATTTGTGTTCAACATGTAAGAAGTAGAAAATACAGGTATTTGTGTTCAACATGTAAGAAGTCGAAAGTACAGGTATTTGTGTTCAACATGTAAGAAGTAGAAAGTACAGGTATTTGTGTTCAAAATGTAAGAAGTAGAAAGTACAGGTATTTGTGTTCAACATGTAAGAAGTAGAAAGTACAGGTATTTGTGTTCAACATGTAAGAAGTAGAAAGTACAGGTATTTGTGTTCAAAATGTAAAAAGTAGAAAGTACAGGTATTTGTGTTCAAAATGTAAGAAGTAGAAAGTACAGGTATTTGTGTTCAACATGTAAGAAGTAGAAAGTACAGGTATTTGTGTTCAAAATGTAAAAAGTAGAAAGTACAGGTATTTGTGTTCAAAATGTAAGAAGTAGAAAGTACAGGTATTTGTGTTCAACATGTGAGAAGTAGAAAGTACAGGTATTTGTGTTCAACATGTAAGAAGTAGAAAGTACAGGTATTTGTGTTCAACATGTAAGAAGTCGAAAGTACAGGTATTTGTGTTCAACATGTAAGAAGTAGAAAGTACAGGTATTTGTGTTCAAAATGTAAGAAGTAGAAAGTACAGGTATTTGTGTTCAACATGTAAGAAGTAGAAAGTACAGGTATTTGTGTTCAAAATGTAAAAAGTAGAAAGTACAGGTATTTGTGTTCAAAATGTAAGAAGTAGAAAGTACAGGTATTTGTGTTCAACATGTAAGAAGTCGAAAGTACAGGTATTTGTGTTCAACATGTAAGAAGTAGAAAGTACAGGTATTTGTGTTCAAAATGTAAGAAGTAGAAAGTACAGGTATTTGTGTTCAACATGTAAGAAGTAGAAAGTACAGGTATTTGTGTTCAACATGTAAGAAGTAGAAAGTACAGGTATTTGTGTTCAAAATGTAAAAAGTAGAAAGTACAGGTATTTGTGTTCAAAATGTAAGAAGTAGAAAGTACAGGTATTTGTGTTCAACATGTAAGAAGTAGAAAGTACAGGTATTTGTGTTCAAAATGTAAGAAGTAGAAAGTACAGGTATTTGAGTTCAACATGTGAGAAGTCAAAGTAAAAAGTCGTGGAGTAATGGTCTTAACATCCCGATAGCAATGAATATCTTAAATGCTTTGACAATAAATCCATAAAAACATCTCATCTGTGGAAGCCGTAGCACTGTAAGAAGCACGACCAATCATCTGAGCCGGCTAAAGTAACTGGATGGCCTACCTGTCTGTCAGCCTTCCATCTGTGCACAAACTTATCTCGTGCCCTCATTGGTCATGTGCGCGTTTGTGTGTGTTGGAGGAGGGGCTCTGTAAGGAAGTGGCAGATTTGTTCCGGTTGTGTATTTTCAAATTATAGCGCACTCGAGCTGGTTTCTCCAAAATGACCTACCCCACCTTTAAGTACAGTAACAAAGTATTTGTACTCCACTACTTCCCACCTCTGGACATAACAGACGGGGATTTATATTTAAATGTTCCTGTTAATAACCCTCTGTGTGTGTTTTCCTCCTCAGTCACGAGTACATCAGCGGGTATTACCGTGTGTCGGTGTACTTCCTGTGTAAGATGCTGTCAGACTTCATCACTCTGAGGACGATCCCTGCCATCGTGCACGGCTGCGTCTCCTACTTCATGATCGGTGCGTCCAACACACACACTCAGCTTTAAATATACCCAAACTATTCATTAACTATTTTAATATTTGAGTTTTTAATATCGTGATTTAGGGCAAAACGCCTTCTCAAGGTCCCGAAAGGTACATTACTTTTTTAATTGTATGTCAAATTAATTTGGGATGTTTTATAGGCATTACAATTAATGCATACATCCCAAAAATAACCTTAATAATTACATTTTCTTGTGAATTTGTATTTACAATGTGTGTATTTAAAAATTTAAAAATATTAAATAATCCCAAAAATATTAGTTGAAGAATAAATAATAATATTTAAAATAATTTATGAAAGTGGGGTGGAAAGAAAATGTATTTAGATAAATGATTCCATAATAAAAATTATAATAATTCATTTAAATAAAAAAAGACGCCTTCCTAAGGTCCCGAAAGGTACATACATTCTTTAAAAATTGTCAATTGAAATCTTGATGGCATGTTGAATGAATTAAACTATTTGAAGTCTTTATATCTGGACTCTTTTGTATGTTTTATAGGCCTAACGAATAATCGATAAGTCAAAAAAATAATACAAATAATTAATCTTATTTTATTTTCATATTAATTTTTATTTACAAATTAAAATAAAATAAAAATTAATACAAAGAAATTAATAAAAGAAGAAATAATATTTAAAATCATTATTAAAAGTGTGTTGAAAAAAAAATGTATTTCTGTAAATGATTCCATAATAAAAAATAATAATAACAATTCATTTAAATGTAGACGGCAACTGCCCTTCTTTCCACCCTAATATCCCTTTTAGTGCTTCGTCCTGTTAGCACCTTTATCTAATTTGTTTGTAGACATATTGAACATTTTCTTTGAATTTATTTGTTATTTTATTAACATTGTTTTATCTCCTCTCCCTCACAGGTCTGAAGCCCACGGTGGCGGCCTTCTTCACCTTCGTGTTCTCCATCACCATGGTGACCTACACAGCCACCGCCATGGTGCTCGCTATCTCCGCCGACCAGACGGTGGTCGCCATCGCCAACATCTTCATGACCATCGCCTTCATCTTCATGATGGTGACACACACTCACACACACACACACACACACACACACACACACACACACACACACACACACACACACACACACACACACACACACACACACACACACACACACACACACACACACACACACACACACTGACTCAGGATGCAGACAGCAACCCATAACATGACTCAGCAGTTTTGAAGATGTTTCTCTATTCCTTTTTTAGGTTTTTTATTCCCAGCAAACTGAATTGATGTTTTGTTTTCATTGAAACTGTTTGAATTTTTCTTTTAGCACGTTTTAATAAGATATTTTTCAAGACCTCTGTGTTTGTTACCCTTAAGTCCTCGCATTAAACACTTTTTACTTAACTAAGGGAACCTTCCAAGGACTATTTCTTTACTAATTTATAGAGATGTTACAGCCGTCTCTTGACTTGTTCTCAGTCTCCTGTTAATGTCTCTCTGAGTTGGCCTATAAATGGTCACATGTTGGTGGAAATTGCCCAAAAATGAAGTCAGGATGCCAAAGAAAAGATGTCAGAAACCACTTTGTTAAGAACAACAAACATATATAAAAGAATGGGTTACAAAATGAGGCATCAAACCGGAAAGAAAAAGCATTACAAATTACTGAAAAAATGCCAGAGGTTGCGTATATAGTTAAAACAAGCAGGACATAAGTCCATCGGAGGAAAGGAGGGATGTTTTTCTAATCAAAACTCAAAAGTAATTCTGTTTTATGCACAATAATAAACAGTGATGCAAATGAGTCGCTTTTTGGCGCCTCCCGCTTTTTTAACGCTGATTTGGGTGACTTGTGTAATTCGTGGAGAACCGAAGAGTTTTCGTTTGGGGGGGGGGGGTCCGTCCCTCCGTCAGTCCGACTGACAGACAACTTCTCACTTCAAATAATAATTAAACAAGCGAGTGCCTGTTTTTTCCTGGGGTAGGGTTAGGGTTAGGGTAATGTTGTGAATCGAGTGACCCATGGTGATGGTGGGGTTATGGTATGGGCAGGCGTATGTTATGGACGACGAACACAGGCCACTCGATTCACAACATTACCCTAACCCTAACCCTACCCCTCACACCAGATACTGACTGGTTTTCGGACCCCCCCAGACCCCCCCAATAAAGCAGAACTGCACGTTTCAGAGTGGCCTTTTATTGTGGCCAGCCTAAGGCACACCTGTGCAATAATCATGCTGTCTAATCAGCATCTTGATATGCCACACCTGTGAGGTGGGATGGATTATCTCGGCAAAGGAGAAGTGCTCACTATCACAGATTGTTTCAGATTTGTGAACAATATTTGAGAGAAATGGTTATTTTGTGTTTATAGAAAATGTTTTAGATCTTTGAGTTCATCTCATGAAAAATGGGAGCAAAAACAAAAGTGTTGCGTATATATATATATATATATACACATATACGTATACACATAGGCATTTAACACATAATTAAAAACAAAACAAACGCACAAAAACAATTATCTTCATGACCATCGCCTGCATGTTCCTGATGGTGACACACACACACACACACACACACACACACACACACACACACACACACACACACACACACACACACACACACAGTTATATTTTCTCACCTGTGTAATGTTTCTCTCCTCAGCTCTTCGCCGGTCTTCTCGTCAATCTTCCCTCCATCGCCAGCTGGCTCGCATGGCTCAAATACTTCAGCATCCCACGATACGGCTTCGCTGTGAGCACACACACACACACACACACACACACACACACACACACACACACACACACACACACACACACACACACACACACACACACGCACACACACACACGCACACACACACACGCACACACTGTTGTTTAGTGATAGATTAAAGTGATGCAAAGTGTTTATTCTGTGTATAATATGTTGTTATACCTCCGTGTCTCTTCAGGCTCTGCAGATTAACGAGTTCACAGGTCTGAAGTTCTGCGGCGGCATCAACACAACAAACATCCCCCCGGGGATCGCGTGAGTACAAATGTGTATTTAAAGAGGCCCTATTGTGCTTTCTGGGGTTATCCCTTTTTCTCTGCATGTAAATGGTCTGCAAAGGCTAAAATAGTGACATCACTATGTAACACTCGCGTCCTATTGGCTAGCGCGCCAACACATTGTACGTGATAGGCTAAGGTTTCAGACAGAGGGTGAAAAGAGGTGCTGCAGCACAGGCCGTATACATATCTAAAACATCTAAGAATTCCGACTTTTTTCAAAACATCTGACTTTTTTCTGAAAATTCTGATTTAAAAAAAAAAAAAGACTTTCTGATGTGATAGGCTAAGGGGCGGGACATCTCTAAGCAGGTTGACCAATCACAACAGAGCTGGCCAGCTAACCAGAGCAGACTGGGCTCTGGTTTCAGACAGAGGGTCAAAAGAGGTGCTGCAGCACAGGCAGTATGAGAAAAATAAAGAGCTTTTTGAACATTAAAGGAAGGAGACATGTCCCAGTAGAGACACTACATACTGTCCTCTTTTAAAGGGGACCTATCATGTAAAATGCACTTTTGTACGTCTTTTATACATGAATATGTGTCCCCGGTGTTCCAGGGAACTCACCAAGTGGCAGAAAACACAGCCCTCTCTATTTTCCTCTATACCCAAATCTCTTAAAAAGGGGCTGCAACGGATCTGATACAGACTGATCCAGATTTGAACACTTCTATGACGTCACAGAAGTGGTGCTACGGCTATTGGGCCAACTCCACCAATCAGGAGGAGACAGCCACGGACATTGCCGTTGGAAAGCGCTGGAGGCGCTGTAGTACATATGCCAGGCCTGTAGATGGTGCTGTTCTCACAGAATCAGCCCATGCAAAGACAGTGTTAAATTGAGCGAAATGAGGAATGGCTAAAATGCATGATCTGTTTGGTATTTTGAAAAATAAAAAGTATAAATATGCCTTATATAGGTATGGTCCTACACTATATTATTCAAACACAGCATGATAGGTCCACTTTAAGTAGCAGCATGATGTGACTGGTTAGAGTATATTCCAATGTGTGTGTGTGTGTGTGTGTGTGTGTGTGTGTGTGTGTGTGTGTGTGTGTGTGTGTGTGTGTGTGTGTGTGTGTGTGTGTGTGTGTGTGTGTGTGTGTGTGTGTGTGTGTGTGTGTGTGTGTGTGTGTGTGTGCAGGTGTACAGGGGAGGAGTTTCTGGACTATCAGGGTGTTGATTGGTCCACTTGGGGTCTCTGGCAGAACCACGTGGCTCTGGGCATCATGACCTTCTGCTTCCTGACCATCGCGTACCTCAAACTGCGCTTCATCCGGAAGTTCACCTAGACCTCCATCTTCTTCATCTTCATCAGCTTCATCATCCCTGTGATACCTGTCTGTACAGCTCTCAGTTAAAATGGCAGTTTAAATATCTGTTTCTTACGTGGCGAGTATATATATATATTTAGTTTCCAGAGCCAGACATCTTGTTTGTTTGTAGGTGTCCAAATACTTATTTTACCGAGGAATTTACCAATTAATTCATTAAAAATCCTACAATGTGATTTCCTGGATTCTTTCCCCCCATTCTGTCTCTCATAGTTGAAGTGTACCTAGGATGAAAATTACAGGCCTCTGTCATCTTTTTAAGTGGGATAACTTGCACAATTGGTGGCTGACTAAATACTTTTTTGCCCCACTGTATGTATGTAGCAGACACTCTTTTACGTGCCCCAACCACACAAACATCTCAATGCCCTGCTGAAAATGATGCTTATGAAGTTATGTCTGTGAGCTACATCTCCACAGCCCGCCTGGAAGAACTCAGAAAGCACACGGCAGAGGACGAAGATCTGCAAGCCCTTAGTGCAGTCATTAATAGAGGATGGCCCATCCGACAGAATCAGCTCCAACCTGCTGTCCGTCTCTTCTTTCCCTACAGAGATGACATGACAGTAGAAGAGGGAATTGTCATGAAAGGCCACAAAACTGTCATTCCTCAGTCCCTGCACAGAGAGTACATCAAAATAGTGCACAGAGGACACCCCGGCATTGAAGCAACCAAACGCAGAGCAAGAAGCATCATCTTTTGGCCAGAAATGTCTAGAGACATCACTGAGGAGTTGCTTTCATGTGCAGTGTGCAACAGCACCAGATCCCATCAGCAAAAGGAGCCCCTACAGCTCCATCCTGTGCCAGATCTCCCATGGTCCACAGTGGCAACAGACACCTTCGAGTGGCATGGAAAATGGTGTCAGGTGCTGGTGGACTCATACTCTGGCTGGTTTGAAATCGACCTTCTCCGGGATGTGGCCTCATCAACTGTGATAACTAAATTGAAAAGACATTTCTCTGTTTTCGGCACACCACACACACTCATCTCTGATAATGCTGGACAGTACGCCAGTCAGCATTTCAAGGACTTTGTTCACATCACCAGCAGTCCTGAAAACCCACAGTCAAACGGACTAGCAGAGAGAGCAGTTCGCAGTGCAAAACAGCTGATGGAACGTTCACACAGAGATGGCACAGATGTCTTCCTCAACCTGGTAAATCTCAGAAACATTCCCCGTGATCTGACGTTAGGCTCTCCTGCTGAATGCCTGATGTCACGACAAACACGTGCAGCCATCCCTGTGAGCACCAAACTGTTACAGCCAAACCCAAAAGATGCACAACTAATCAGAACACAACTCCTCAACAAGCGGCTCATCCTAAAGCACCACTATGACATCTCAAGTTCTCCTCTGAAACCCCTGGCAGAGGGACAAGTGATCAGGATGCAGACCCCAAAAGGATACGATCAGCTTGGCGTTGTCAAGGAAGTGAGCGAGAAACCACGCTCTTACATAATCCAAGCCGACGGGACTTCATACAGACGGAATCGTCGTCACATCATTCCTGTTCCCGAGCCGTCGCCCCAGCAACAGCAGCATCAAGATTTCAACCCTCACAACACCGACCCCTCTATGATGGACTGTGTACCACACACACCTGAGAGAAACAGCAGGCTGACACAGAACAGTTCCCCTTCACTACCAAGACACACATCACATTTCCCTTGCAACAACAGTGACACGCCATATATAACACGATCAGGTCGCACATGCACACCAAACCATAAATATGTGCAGTAACACTGTTGGACAATCTTGTTAAAGTGATATGTTTAGTCATTTCCTTTTCCTGTTACCTGGTAAGGTATTTAGTAATGGTTTATTGTTTGTGTCACCAAATGCTAAAGGAATGTTCAATCTGCCTTAAATGTTATTTACTTTCAGATAGAAGCATCAGCTAAAGAGAAGGGATGTGGATCATTCTCATATGATTAAGTTTGTCCTTTGCAGGCCACCTTAGCTGGTGCGCCACCCGGTGAGGTGTTAAGGTAATAGGCATTCAGTTGTTAGTCGGCATGCAACGTACATGTTCACTGTACATGCTGTGGTCATAAATAAAGCCACCACTTGCCTATGCATTGTGTATTCCTTGTACATACACACATGCATGTATTAAGAAGTATCGACAACTTCTACAAAGGCTGCAGCCAGAGGATGATCTGCGTTTATTCCTGTCTACATTGCATCCCCGCATCATCCACCTGTGCGCATCAAAGACGCAGACTCATTGTTCCCACTAAAGTAGGGCTGAGTGTAATAAGGAGGCAAAGTTGACGTTCAGTGTGTTGCCGGGAGCATATAATGTTTTTAAATATAGATAAAAAGGTTTTTAAAAGTTATTGTTTAATGTTTTAAGGAGGTGACGCTACTCAGCCAATCAAATGGGTGCAGTCAGTGAGTCAGCACGATAGATTCAAACACACACACAGAGACGAGACAAGAGGAGAGAAACAGTAAAACAGTCATTTCAAATGGTGGAAGGTAGACAGCGAAAACAGAGCATTTAATGACATGTTCTCTTACTGGACCTGTTTGAAATGCAATTGAATGCCCCTGCATTATAGCAACAACAATAATAATAATAACAGCAATATTAATTTGGAGGGGAGGCGCGGCTGTTCTTATGTTCTCTGAGGGGGGGCTCACCTTCCCACACTTTTAAAACCCCTGCTCTAAACAATATCCCATTGGACGAGAGAAAGCGTGTATTTTCGGGAAATCAGGCTGTCGAAAAAAGTGACTTTTTTTTTAAGACTATTGTGGTTTCAGATGAATGGGCCATCGGTCAAATGGACAGTTATCGCAGTTTTACTGTATAAAAACGATGTTAAACAACATTACCCATTTTAAAACATTTGTAATAAAGGTAATCATACATAATCATTGGCTTTTTGGTAAAAATGGGAAATCTTTAAGGTTCAGATTAAAGGGCCATCGGTCAAATTTGCAGTTTAGTTGTAGTTCTAGGGCTGTCAGTCGATTAAAATATTTAATCGCGATTAATCGCACATTTTTGTCTTTTCTAAAAGTACCTTAGAGGGATATTTTTCAATTTTTAATACTCTTATCAACATATGAGTGTTTGCTTTATGCAAATGTTTGTTAATTATCATTTGAACAATGACAAATATTCTCATGAATATTAAACACAACAACCTCTGAACATTACAAATATTCGCCTCAATTCAACCTGGAACCTCTCTCATACAATACAATAATACAATACAAAGTGTGTGTGTGCGTGTGTGTGAGTGTGTGGAAAGACACTGTGATGGATCGTTGGAGCTATGTGCAACTCAAGGCATATGCTCGAACGGGAGCTGCCTGGATGCTGCAATCATGTTGCGCGCACTATCCGTGCTGAGTGTGCTGACTTTTCGCACAATGTCCCACTGTCTGGCTGCCTGCATAAAGTCAAGTGCTCGGTGCAGTTGTCGGCGAAATGTCGCTCCTCTGTTTTCATTGAAACAACTCCTTATATCCTTTAGCGCAGCTAGCTAGCACCAGATGCTAACAACAACAAAACACGTAAGGTGTGCCCGTTCTCTCTCTCTCGCTCGCGCCACTCATACACACACCCTCCCGTACCATACTCCCGATGGCCAGTCCGGGCCTGCCGGTGAGCGTGGAAGTGTGGTCTGCCGCAAGCGGGCGGCAGGAGCGGGGCTCTCAGCATCAGCTAGTAGATGGTATTTTAAACTCGATGCGCTCTGAAACTACGGGGCGGCCGAGGACAAAAAATACACATGCGTTAATCACGTTAAAATAATTAGTGTACATTTCATGAGTCAAATCTGGATGAAATGGACAGGTTTCAAGCTGTTTTCCGGGGTTACATAGTGCTGCGAAGCAGGCTGTGAACTCTGGGTGGGATCGAGCGAGGTGCTGGAAGGAAGGAGCTCTATGGGTCACAGCCCGCTGCTGCCTCCCTCCCTGTATTCACAGCACTGTTCCCCAGCTTTCACACACTTCTTCCTGGGTAAGAAATCCATGTGCATCACCCTGGATCTCTGACTGTGAGTGTGGGACCCTGCTTACAGCAGTGACTCTGCTGTACTTATGTTCTTGTACATTTCATGAGTCAAATGTGGTTGAAATGGACATGTTTCAAGCTGTTTTCCGGGGTTACATAGTGCTGCGAAGCAGGCTGTGAACTCTGGGTGGGATCGAGCGAGGTGCTGGAAGGAAGGAGCTCTATGGGTCACAACCCGCTAATGTCTCCCTCCCTGTATTCACAGCACTGTTCCCCAGCTTTCACACACTTCTTCCTGGGTAAGAAATCCATGTGCATCACCCTGGATCTCTGCCTGTGAGTGTGGGACCCTGCTTACAGCAGTGACTCTGCTGTACTTATGTTCTTGTACATTTCATGAGTCAAATGTGGATGAAATGGACAAGTTTCAAGCTGTTTTCCGGGGTTACATAGTGCTGCGAAGCAGGCTGTGAACTCTGGGTGGGATCGAGCGAGGTGCTGGAAGGAAGGAGCTCTATGGGTCACAGCCCCCTGCTGCCTCCCTCCCTGTATTCACAGCACTATTCCCCAGCTTTCACACACTTCTTAATGGGTAAGAAATCCATGTGCATCACCCTGGATCTCTGCCTGTGAGTGTGGGACCCTGCTTACAGCAGTGACTCCTCTGTGAAGCAGCCTCTCCTCTTGGTGGGATAGAGCGAGGTGCTGGAAGGAGCTCTCTGGGCCACAGCCTGCTGCTGCTCTCTCCCCCTGTGTTTACATAACTTTTACCCAGCTTTCACACACTTATTGCTGGGTAAGAAAGCCATGTGCATGACCCTGGATCTCTGCCTGTGTGCCTGTGAGTGTGGGACCCTGCTTACAGCAGTGAACCTGCTGCCAGCATTACAAACATATTAATCAGGCATTTTAACACTTTTTCCCATGAAAATGATTTTTATTCACTATCGTGGGGCTATATAAATCAAATTCCGGGTAATTAGGAGCACAATTGTACCTTTTACTATTTAAATGTATTTGTATTATATATGTTTGGGCTATTAAAGTGACATTTCTGGGTGACTGGGTCAGTTTATGGAGCTTAGCCCACAATTCCCGTAGGTTCCAGGCCGAATTTGGGAGCTCATGCCATGCGCTCCCACCCGTGGAAAGCAAAAACAAGTAAAGAAAACGGTCAATTATATCTTAAAATAATCAAAAATGAAGTTTTTAAAAATTGAGACTCTACCCGCATATGAGGCACTATTTTCAGATACATTTTATCCATTTTCAGCCCTTTTTATGGTTCTTCCAAAAGTTAACTTATACTTTTTCTGACTCTGGAGGAATGTGAGGGGAGTTTAGGGAGACTCTACCCGCATATGAGGCACTATTTTCGGATACATTTTATCCATTTTCATGGTTCTCCCAAAGGTGAACTCAGACTTTTTCTGACTCTGGAGCAATGCAAGGAGAGTTGTCAGGGGACTTTACCTGCATTATGATGCACTATTTTTGGATACATTTTTCCCGTTTTCATGGTTCTCCAAAAAGATAACAGAGTATTTCCAGACTCTGGAGCAACGCAAGGGGAGTTGTCAGGGGAATTTACCTGCATTATGATGCACTATTTTCGGATACATTTTGCCCGTTTTCATGGTTCTCCCAAAGGTGAACCCAGACTTTTTCTGACTCTGGAGCAATGCAAGGAGAGTTGTCAGGGGACTTTACCTGCATTATGATGCACTATTTTCGGATACATTTTGCCCGTTTTCATGGTTCTCCCAAAGGTGAACTCAGACTTTTTCTGACTCTGGAGCAATGCAAGGAGAGTTGTCAGGGGACTTTACCTGCATTATGATGCACTATTTTCGGATACATTTTGCCCGTTTTCATGGTTCTCCCAAAGGTGAACTCAGACTTTTTCTGACTCTGGAGCAATGCAAGGAGAGTTGTCAGGGGACTGTACCTGCATTATGATGCAGTATTTTCAGATACATTTGGCCGGTTGTCATGGTTCTCCAAAAAGATAACAGAGTATTTCCAGACTCTGGAGCAACGCAAGGGGAGTTGTCAGTGGACTTTACCTGCATTATGATGCACTATTTTCGGATACATTTTGCCCGTTTTCATGGTTCTCCCAAAGGTGAACTCAGACTTTTTCTGAATCTGGAGCAATGCAAGGAGAGTTGTCAGGGGACTTTACCTGCATTATGATGCACTATTTTCGGATACATTTTGCCCGTTTTCATGGTTCTCCCAAAGGTGAACTCAGACTTTTTCTGACTCTGGAGCAATGCAAGGAGAGTTGTCAGGGGACTTTACATGCATTATGATGCACTATTTTCGGATACATTTTGCCCGTTTTCATGGTTCTCCCAAAGGTGAACTCAGACTTTTTCTGACTCTGGAGCAATGCAAGGAGAGTTGTCAGGGGACTTTACCTGCATTATGATGCACTATTTTCGGATACATTTTGCCTGTTTTCATGGTTCTCCCAAAGGTGAACTCAGACTTTTTCTGACTCTGGAGCAATGCAAGGAGTGTTGTCAGGGGACTTTACCTGCATTATGATGCACTATTTTCGGATACATTTTGCCCGTTTTCATGGTTCTCCCAAAGGTGAACTCAGACTTTTTCTGACTCTGGAGCAATGCAAGGAGAGTTGTCAGGGGAATGTACCTGCATTATGAGGCAGTATTTTCGGATACATTTGGCCGGTTGTCATGGTTCTCCCAAAGGTGAACTCAGACTTTTTCTGACTCTGGAGCAATGCAAGGAGAGTTGTCAGGGGACTTTACCTGCATTATGATGCACTATTTTGGGATACATTTTGCCCATTTTCATGGTTCTCCCAAAGGTGAACTCAGACTTTTTCCCAAAGAGGGAACTGCCTGGTCCTGCCCTGGTGTTCCTCTACGGCTAGTGTCCAGCCGTCAGCTGTGCTATCAGCAAATTTGACCCGCCATCGGAGGGCCTCCTCTCCGGGTCCACATGCCGGTACTTGGCGGTCAGAATAATAATATTTTACAGGGCTCAGGGGTCTGCACTTTGAAGCTCCTGGAGCGGACAAAGATATGTGTATTTGCCTGAATGATGGAAATAAACAAAAAATGCTATTTTACAGGACATGATAGATATAGGTGTATTTTCACAGCTTTTTGGAAATACACCAAATGTGATTTTGCAGGGCAACACGCAGCTCATTTTACCCATGTGATGTGGTGCAGCACATTACGGAGCTAATTTAACGACATGGCGTACCAGGGGCACTAAGGTGCACTAAGGTCTTACCCGAATGTCCTTATGTGTTTAGTCAGAGTGAGAGTGCTTGAGTTTGGGTACACATCTTTGCCAGGTGCATCCACCCATGGAAAGATGAAATATGACAAAACAGTTAAAGTGTGAACCTCCAGCACAGGGGGGGTGGTGCCGTGAAGAAGGCCGAATATTGATGATGGTGGGCGGACAGTAAAGCACCACAAAATCCACCACCTTTAAGTATTAACAGGGCCATGAGAACATCCTCCACAGGAGGGTGGATGGTGCTCTGAATAAAAAATTCATTCATCTTTTCCAAGCTACCATCCACACGAAATCGGAAACCCGGTTTTTGAGAGCACTTAGAAAAAAAACGGCTGTTTCACATCATGGAGGAATGTGTCCGCTACATGAGTGCTTTGGCTCGGATACAATTGTTGCCTGGAGGACCCCCAATCATGGTTCTTACAAAACTTTAAGTTTTTGAACTGGTCTCTGGAGGAATTCAAGGGGAGTTGGCACGGAATAATGAGGCACTATTTTCGGATACATTTTATCCATTTTCACCCCTTTTCTATGGTTCTTCCAAAAGTTAACTTGTACTTTTTCTGACTCTGGAGGAATGTGAGGGGAGTTTGGGGAGACTCTACCAGCATATGAGGCACTATTTTTGGATACATTTTATCCATTTTCACCCCTTTTCTATGGTTCTTCCAAAAGTTAACTTGTACTTTTTCTGACTCTGGAGGAATGTGAGGGGAGTTTGGGGAGACTCTACCCGCATATGAGGCACTATTTTCGGATACATTTTATCCATTTTCACCCCTTTTTATGGTTCTTCCAAAAGTTAACTTATACTTTTTCTGACTCTGGAGGAATGTGAGGGGAGTTTGGGGAGACTCTACCCGCATATGAGGCACTATTTTCGGATACATTTTATCCATTTTCATGGTTCTCCCAAAGGTGAACTCAGACTTTTTCTGACTCTGGAGCAATGCAAGGAGAGTTGTCAGGGGACTTTACCTGCATTATGATGCACTATTTTTGGATACATTTTTCCCGTTTTCATGGTTCTCCAAAAAGATAACAGAGTATTTCCAGACTCTGGAGCAACGCAAGGGGAGTTGTAAGGGGACTTTACCTGCATTATGATGCACTATTTTCGGATACATTTTTCCCGTTTTCATGGTTCTCCCAAAGGTGAACCCAGACTTTTTCTGACTCTGGAGCAATGCAAGGAGAGTTGTCAGGGGACTTTACCTGCATTATGATGCACTATTTTCGGATACATTTTGCCCGTTTTCATGGTTCTCCCAAAGGTGAACTCAGACTTTTCCTGCCTCTGGAGCAATGCAAGGAGAGTTGTCAGGGGACTTTACCTGCATTATAATGCACTATTTTCGGATACATTTTGCCCGTTTTCATGGTTCTCCCAAAGGTGAACTCAGACTTTTCCTGCCTCTGGAGCAATGCAAGGGGAGTTGTCAGGGGACTCTACCTGCATTATGATGCACTATTATGGGGTACATTTTGCCGGTTTTCATGGTTCTCCCAAAGGTGAACTCAGACTTTTTCCCAAAGAGGGAACTGCCTGGTCCTGCCCTGGTGTTCCTCTACGGCTAGTGTCCAGCCGTCAGCTGTGCTATCAGCAAATTTAACCCGCCATCGGAGGGCCTCCTCCCCGGGTCCACATGCTGGTGCTTGGCGGTCAGAATAATAATATTTTAAAGGGCTCAGGGGTCTGCACTTTGAAGCTCCTGGAGCGGACAAAGATATGTGTATTTGCCTTAATGATGGAAATAAACAAAAAATGCTATTTTACAGGACATGACAGATATAGGTGTATTTTCACAGCTTTTTGGAAATACACCAAATGTGATTTTGCAGGGCAACACGCAGCTCATTTTACCCATGTGATGTGGTGCAGCACATTACGGAGCTAATTTAACGACATGGCGTACCAGGGGCACTAAGGTGCACTAAGGTCTTACCCGGATGTCCTTATGTGTTTAGTCAGAGTGAGAGTGCTTGAGTTTGGGTACACATCTTTGCCAGGCGCACCCACCCGTGGAAAGATGAAATATGACAAAACAGTTAAAGTGTGAACCTCCCGCACAGGGGGGGTGGTGCCGTGAAGAAGGCCGAAAATTGATGATGGTGGGCGGACAGTAAAGCACCACAAAATCCACCACCTTTAAGTATTACCAGGGCCATGAGAACATCCTCCACAGGAGGGTGGATGGTGCTCTGAATAAGGCCGAATATTGATGCTGGTGTGCGGACAGTAAAGCACCACAAAATCCACCACCTTTAAGTATTACCAGGGCCATGAGAACATCCTCCACAGGAGGGTGGATGGTGCTCTGAATAAGGCCGAATATTGATGCTGGTGTGCGGACAGTAAAGCACCACAAAATCCAGCACCTTTAAGTATTACCAGGGCCATGAGAACATCCTCCACAGGAGGGTGGGTGGTGCTCAGAATAAGGCCAAATATTGATGCTGGTGTGCGGACAGTAAAGCACCACAAAATCCACCACCTTTAAGATTACATGGGGCATGAGGTTCTGGAGGGTGTGAACATCTGTGTTTAGTCCGTGGGGGAGTGCTTAAGTCCGGGGGCCCGGGGTCTCACGGTGTGCAAGGTTATGGAAGTGTGCATGTCAGGGAGAGATGCTGGAGCTGATTAGTCCGTCGTTTTGGGCTCTGTGAGCGGCTACAAATAGGTGATTTTCCCGGTGTATTTCATGGAAGTCTGACATAGCCTGTTTGCTCATGTCAGGGAGAGATGCTGGAGCTGATTAGTCCGTCGTTTGGGGCTCTGTGAGGGGCTACAAATAGGTGATTTTCCCGGTCTTTTTCATGATTTTCGAAATTCTCGAAAAAACGGCTAAGTGCCAACGGAGGAGGGGCTCAAAAAAGCGCAAGTCTTCGGTGCTTTCGGCGGAAGCCCCGGACACATTTTCACTCCCCCGTTTCATTTTACAACGGAGAGGGGATTCGAGACCTCCCTTCCTCCGTCAAATAAATTCATTCATGTTTTCCAAGCTACCATCTGCATGAAATCGGAAACCCGGTTTTTGAGAGCACTTAGAAAAAAACGGCTGTTTCACATCATGGAGGAATGCGTCCGCTACATGAGTGCTTTGGCTCGGATACAATTGTTGCCTGGAGGACCCCCAATCATGGTTCTTACAAAACTTTAAGTTTTTGAACTGGTCTCTGGAGGAATGCAAGGAGAGTTTGAGGGGATTCTACCTGTATTATGATGCACTATTTTCGGATACATTTGGCCCGGTTTCATGGTTCTCCAAAAAAGTTAACATGCTTTTTCTGCCTCTGGAGGAATTCAAGGGGAGTTTGAGGGGACTCTACCTGCATTATGATGCACCATTGTCGGATACATTTGGCCCGGTTTCATGGTTCTTCCAAAAGTGACCTTGTACTTTTCCTGACTGTGGAGGAATGTAAGGAGAGTTGTCAGGGGACTCTATCCGCCTTAAGAGACACTATTTTGGGATACAATTTCTCCATTTTCACCCCTTTCCTCTGGTTATCCCAAAAAAAAACTTAGAGACTTTTTCTGCCTCTGGAGGAATGTAAGGAGAGTTGTCAGGGGACTCTATCCGCCTTAAGAGACACTATTTTGGGATACAATTTCTCCATTTTCACCCCTTTTCTCTGGTTCTTCCAAAAGTTAACTTAGACTTTTTCTGACTGTGGAGGAATGTAAGGAGAGTTGTCAGGGGACTCTACCCGCCTTAAGAGACACTATTTTGGGATACAATTTCTCCATTTTCACCCCTTTCCTCTGGTTCTCCCAAAGTTAACTTAGACTTTTTCTGACCAATGTGCATGACCCTGGATCTCTGCCTGTGTGGGTGCAGGACCCTGCTTACATCAGTGACTCTAATGTACATTTCATGAGTCAAATCAGGATGAAATGGACAGGTTTCAAGCTGTTTTCCGGGGTTACATAGTGCTGCGAAGCAGGTTGTGAACTCTGGGTGGGATCGAGCGAGGTGCTGGAAGGAAGGAGCTCTATGGGTCACAGCCCGCTGCTGCCTCCCTCCCTGTATTCACAGCACTGTTCCCCAGCTTTCACACACTTCTTCCTGGGTAAGAAATCCATGTGCATCACCCTGGATCTCTGCCTGTGAGTGTGGGACCCTGCTTACAGCAGTGACTCTGCTGTACTTATGTTCTTGTACATTTCATGAGTCAAATGTGGATGAAATGGACAGGTTTCAAGCTGTTTTCCGGGGTTACATAGTGCTGTGAAGCAGGCTGTGAACTCTGGGTGGGTGGGAGAGAGCGAGGTGCTGGAAGGAGCTCTCTTGGTCCCTCCCTGTATTCGCAGCACTGTTCCCCAGCTTTCACACACTTCTTCCTGGGTAAGAAAGCCATGTGCATCACCCTGGAGCTCTGCCTGTGAGTGTGGGACCCTGCTTACAGCAGTGAACCTGCTACAAACATATTAATCAGGCATTTTAACAATTTTTTCCATTTTCACCCCTTTTCTATGGTTCTTCCAAAAGTTAACTTTGACTTTTTCTGCCTCTGGAGGAATGTAAGGGGAGTTGTCAGGGGACTCTACCTGCATTATGAGGCACTGTTTTCGGATACATTTTTATCCATTTTCACCATTTTCTCTGGTTCTTCCAAAAGTTAACTCAGACTTTTTCTGCCTCTGGAGGAATGTAAGGGGAGTTGTCAGGGGACTCTACCTGCATTATGATGCACTATTTTGGGATACATTTTATCCATTTTCACCCTTTTCTATGGTTCTTCCAAAAGTTAACTCAGACTTTTTCTGCCTCTGGAGGAATGTAAGGGGAGTTGTCAGGGGACTCTACCTGCATTATGAGGCACTATTTTCGGATACATTTTTATCCATTTTCACCCTTTTCTATGGTTCTTCCAAAAGTTAACTCAGACTTTTTCTGCCTCTGGAGGAATGTAAGGGGAGTTGTCATGGGACTCGACCTGCATTATGAGGCACTATTTTCGGATACATTTAATCCATTTTCACTCTTTTCTCTGGTTCTTCCAAAAGTTAACTTTGACTTTTTCTGCCTCTGGAGGAATGTAAGGGGAGTTGTCAGGGGACTCTACCTGCATTATGATGCACTATTTTGGGATACATTTTATCCATTTTCACCCCTTTCACTGCAGACGCTTTTCTGCTTGCTCTTGCCTCTGCTTACTTCTTATGCTGATTTTCCTATTCTTATTCTCTGAAAACTTCGAGCAGCGGCTCCTGGACATTAACTTATCACTGGGACAGTTCATCTTCGTAAATAGACGGAGGGTTTCAGCCATATTTCAACATTTTTACGACGACCTCAGTCTTACAGTAGCGTGGCCTAGCAACAGCTAAAGCCTGGTAGGCTACTGCATGCTATTTAGCTTAAGCTAGTTGGTAGCAAAATGCCTCCATTCTCTACAGATGACTTCCAAAAACTTATACAGAAGATGGCTGTGTTGGAAATGAAAATGCAACGGTTGGAAGTTAACGTGGAAGTGAATGGACTATGTCGTGGAAATGACACCACTTTACCAGTGTTGCAAAATAATGGAAAAGGGTATGCTAACTCACAGCTAGTTAGCAGCTACAAGGATTCCAAGGAACAGGAGGGCTGTGTACCGGGTAATAAATCTACAAGTGGTAGTCCTCCCTGGAACTCTCTGGGTGCAAAGCCTAAGAGTAAATCATTTCCATGGGATTTGGGAGGACGGATAACAGGCAGAGCCCAGCGCTCGGAAATCTGTGATGCGACCGGCTGGCCTGCATTGTTATCACCCAGGAAGAGAGCCTCTTCAACCCCTGTTCCTACTACTAGGAAACAGCAGTGGACAGCTGCTAAAGGGAGAATTACAAACAATCCTCCTAAACCACCAAGTGTGCCAATCCAGAACAGATACGCTCCGCTGACCGAGAGCCGGAGATCTCTTGCTGATGATCCGGATAACCTGTCCTCTTCACACAGCAGGGTAAGGACCAATAGCTACTCCAAAAGTAAAAGGCTAGAGGGAAAGCTAACGACTGGGCCTGAAACTCTGATTGTGGGTGACTCTGCTGTAAGAGATGTAAAAGGTCTGTGTAATAAGAACAACACCAAAGTACTCTGTTTTCCCAAGGATGTGGTATCTGACTTGGCTGAGAAGATCCTGCATATTGGGGCTGAACATCCGACTGTGAAGAATGTGGTACTGCACATTGGAACAAATGATGTTGTGAAACAAGAGTCAGAAGTGCTGAAAGAAGACTTTAAATGTTTGTTGGAAACTGTCAGCTCTCTAAATGCAGAGGTGTTCATCAGTGGCCCTCTACCGCCAGTCAGAAGAGGAGTGGAGAGATTCAGCAGATTGTTTGCACTGAACACCTGGCTTTCAACTGTCTGTACTGACCATTCTGTCCATTTTATTGACAATTTTAACTTTTTCTGGGATCGCAGACATCTTTTCAAGGCAAATGGAGTTTGCCTGAACAAGTCAGGAGTGAAATTGTTTATCTCTAACATATTCAACTGCCTGCGTCATCACTCTGTTCCCTCTGCCAAGGACAAGCGGCAAGAGGAATCAAAACAGGAGAAAGACACAACACATTGCGCAGAAAACACTGAAGAAGTATCACTGCACTCCGCCTGAGGAATGTTCTGATTATGGGAGACCTATGACACAAATGGAGGAGTCTCCACTGCCCGTCACCCTCCCTGTCAACGCCTTTGAGGATACTCTTCATTCATCCCCCAGCTCTCTCTACTCCCCGCTCACCCTTTCACCCTCGCCCCCCCCCCCTGGAGTTCGATGACCACATGAAGGCGACACGCAGGATTGGCAGCATGTCCTTTACCCCCGCCCCTCAACGACGCCCACCAAAATCACCGAAGCAGAGATGCGCACCATCTCCCCCGGCTTACAGTGTAGCCCTCACCGTGGCCTCCTATGATGAGAGGAGCAGGGTGGTGGGTCCTCCCTACCCTTCAAAGCCTGATAGGGATGTGTGTGTACAAAACGCTGCAAACTGATATCTGCTGGGTCCAGGCTCAAGGGCGTATGGCACTCTCAACTCTTTCCAGGACATGCCGGGGCCCTGCCTGCCTGTAGCTTTGCCGATATCTGTGTTGATAGGTAATAGATTAAGAGCGGTGAATCATCTTAGATACAGGAAGCACTCAAACGTTTGTGTGAGTTTATCTAATTTAGCAGTGATTCCATGTCAGCCACAGCTTGTTACAAAAACCTGACTGATGGTGTGTTTAACAAACTTAAACTAGCTTTATTAAATGTCAGGTCTTTGGCAGGAAAAACATTTTTAATCAATGATTTTATCACTGAGCACAATCTCGATTTTATGTTTTTAACAGAAACTTGGATTGAACAAAATAACAGTGCAGCTGTTCTTATCGAATCAACCCCTCCCAACTTTAGTTTTATGAGTCAGGAAAGAATGCATAAGAAAGGGGGTGGAGTTGCTATTCTGTTCAATGATTCCCTTCAATGCAGGAAGACATCTTATGGGAACTTTGCTTCTTTTTAATATGTGGCCCTTCAGCTGAAATGCTCCTCTCGAGCTCTGTTCCTAAATATCTATAGACCACCCAAATACTGTGCAAGCTTTTTTGATGATTTTACCGAACTGCTGTCTATAGTGTGTATTGACTTTGACCGTCTAGTCATTGTTGGTGATTTTAACATCCATGTTGACAACCCCCAGGACAGAGGGGCTAAAGAACTGTTTTGTGTTCTTGATAGCTATGGACTGACTCAGCATGTGACGGAGCCCACGCACAATAAGGGGCACACTCTGGACTTAATTATCTCAAAGGGTCTGAATATCTCTACGGTTGTGGTGACTGATGTTGCACTCTCTGACCATTCCTGTGTTTTCTTTGAGAGCTCTATTTCTGTTCACAAAAATGTTCAGAAAGAGGTAACCACAAAGCGATATTTAACTGAAAACGCTAGGGAAATGTTTACTCAGAATTTTTCTTCCACACTTGCCCCTGCTAACATCTCAGTAAATGAGCTAGTAAATCATTTTAATTCAAAAATTAAAAATGTTATAGATGCCATTGCTCCAACTAAGGTAAAGGAAGTGTCTGTTAAGAAAATATCTCCATGGAGAAAGGCCATGACCGTGAGAACAGAAAAAAGAGAATGTCGAAAAGCTGAACGCAGGTGGCGAAAAACAAATCTCCAGGTTCACTTTGAAATCTATAAAGAGAGACTTGGCCTTTATAATTTGGAATTGAAAAACGCACGACAATCGTTCTTCTCTGACATCATTAACAAAAACAAAAACAACGCACGTGCCTTATTTGTTACCGTCGACGGACTAACTAACCCCCCAGTGTCAGTAGCCTCTGAATTTCTATCCACCAGGGCGTGCAATGATTTTGCCTCCTTCTTCACTGACAAAATTCAGAAAATCAGACAAGCAGTCAGTGCCTCTGCATCAGGAAGAGCAAATGTGTTGACTCTGTGTCCACTTAACATCAATTCAAACACCATGACACAATTCCATCAGATTAATGATAAAAACCTAGAGGACATTATACAACTTCTGAAATCCTCCTCCTGCTGCCTTGATATTATTCCAACAGGATTTTTTAAAGATGTTTTGCCTTGCATGGCCTCAGATCTACTTCATATAGTAAACAAATCTCTCCACACAGGTATTTTTCCACAGGCCCTGAAAACTGCAGTCATTAAACCGCTCTTAAAAAAGAATAATCTAGATGCTTCAGTAATGAACAATTACAGGCCCATATCAAACCTCCCATTTCTAGGTAAAATCATTGAAAAAGTTGTTTTTCAACAGTTGAGTAATTTCTTGCATTTAAATAACTGTTTGGATGTGTTCCAGTCAGGCTTTCGTCCGAACCACAGCACTGAGACTGCTCTTGTAAAGGTCTTTAATGACATCCACTTAAACACAGACAGTGGCAGAACTTCAGTGTTAGTATTATTAGATCTCAGTGCTGCGTTTGACACTGTTGACCACAACATATTACTAGACCGACTGGAAAACTGGGTGGGACTTTCGGAAACAATTCTAAATTGGTTTGAATCCTACTTAAAGGACAGAAACAACTTTGTTTCTATAGGTAAATACACATCTGAGTTGACAAATATGACATGTGGGGTACCTCAAGGCTCCATCTTGGGGCCTCTTCTCTTTAACGTCTACATGCTACCACTGGCTCAGATAATGAAGAACAACAAAATAAGTTACCATAGCTATGCGGATGACACACAAATTTATGTAACAATTTCACCAGGAGACTATGCTCCAATTCAAACACTGAGTAAGTGCATTGAACAAATCAATGACTGGATGTGTGAGAACTTTCTCCAATTAAACAAAGATAAAACTGAGGTAATGGTTTTTGGAGCCAAGGCAGAACGTTTAAAAGTTAGCGCTGAGCTTCAGTCTGCAATGTTCAAAACAACAGATAAAGCCAGAAATCTAGGTGTAGTCATGGACTCTGACCTGAGTTTCAACAGTCATATTAAAACAGTTACTAAATCAGCCTACTATCACCTAAAGAATATATCTAGGGTTAAAAGACTAATGTCACAGCAGGATTTGGAAAAACTTGTCCATGCTTTTATCTTCAGTAGACTCGACTACTGTAATGGTGTCTTCACAGGTCTCACTAAAAAATCTATTAGAAAGCTGCAGCTGATTCAGAACGCCGCTGCTCGAGTCCTCACTAACACTAAGAAAGTGGATCACATCACTCCTGTTCTGAAGTCTTTACACTGGCTTCCTGTGTGTCAAAGAATAGATTTCAAAATACTGCTGCTGGTTTATAAAGCACTGAATGGTTTAGGCCCAAAATACATTTCTGACCTCCTGCTAAATTATGAACCATCCAGATCTCTCAGGTCTTCAGGGACTGGTCAGCTTTCTGTCCCCAGAGTCAGAACTAAACATGGAGAAGCAGCATTTAGTTATTATGCTCCAAATATCTGGAACAAACTCCCAGAAACCTGCAGGTCCGCTGCAACTCTGATTACTTTTAAATCCAGGCTGAAGACTTTTCTTTTTGTCGCTGCTTTTAATTGAACTATTCACATCTTAGAATGCACTGTAACTGTTATCACTGTAACTTTTATTCATGTATTTTTTTCTTTTAATGTTTATTTTATCTGCTTTTCTTTTTAATGACTGATTTTAAATGCCATTTTCTTAATGTCTTTCATTTTTTGTAAAGCACTTTGAATTGCCTTGTGTTGAAAAGTGCTATATAAATAAACTTGCCTTGCCTTGCCTTGCCTTTCTATGGTTCTTCCAAAAGTTAACTCAGACTTTTTCTGCCTCTGGAGGAATGTAAGGGGAGTTGTCAGGGACTCTACCCGCATTATGAGGCACTATTTTCGGATACATTTTATCCATTTTCACTCTTTTCTCTGGTTCTTCCAAAAGTTAACTTTGACTTTTTCTGCCTCTGGAGGAATGTAAGGGGAGTTGTCAGGGGACTCTACCTGCATTATGATGCACTATTTTGGGATACATTTTATCCATTTTCACCCCTTTCTATGGTTCTTCCAAAAGTTAACTCAGACTTTTTCTGCCTCTGGAGGAATGTAAGGGGAGTTGTCAGGGGACTCTACCTGCATTATGAGGCACTATTTTCGGATACATTTTATCCATTTTCACCCTTTTCTCTGGTTCTTCCAAAAGTTAACTCAGACTTTTCTGCCTCTGGAGGAATGTAAGGGGAGTTGTCAGGGGACTCTACCTGCATTATGAGGCACTATTTTTGGATACATTTTATCCATTTTCACCCTTTTCTCTGGTTCTTCCAAAAGTTAACTCAGACTTTTTCTGCCTCTGGAGGAATGTAAGGGGAGTTGTCAGGGGACTCTACCTGCATTATGAAGCAGTATTTTTGGATACATTTGGCGGTAAAGTGTGAACCTCCAGCACGGGGGGGGGGGGGTGGTGCCTTGAAGAAGACCGAATATGGATGCCGATGGGCGCAGGGTAGATCACCGCAAAGTGATCTACCAGGGGCATGAGGTTCTGTAGGGTGTGAACATCTGAGTTTAGTCCGTGGTGGAGTGCTTAAGTCCGGGGGCCCGGGGTCTCACGGTGTGCGATGTTATGGAAGTGCGCATGTTAGGGATATATGCTGGAGCTGTGAAGAAGGCCGAATATGGATGCTAGTGGGCGGACAGTAAAGCACCGCAAACTCCACCCCCCCTTTAAGGCTCCCATGGGCACGAGGTTCTTGAGGGTGTGATCATCTGGGTTTAGTCTGTGGGGGAGTGCTTAATTTCGGGGGCCCGGGGTCTCACGGTGCGAGGTTATGGAGGTTATTCGAAATTCTCGAAAAAACGGCTAAGTGCCAACGGAGGAGGGGCTCAAAAAAGCTCAAGTCTTCGGCGCTTCCGGCGGAAGCCCCGGACACATTTTCACTCCCCCGTTTCATTTTACAAGGGAGAGGGGATTCGAGACCTCCCTTCCTCGGTCAAATAAATCTATTCATCTTTTCCAAGCTGCCATCTGCACGAAATCGGAAACCCGGTTTTTGAGAGCACTTAGAAAAAAACGGCTGTTTCACATCATGGAGGAATGTGTCCGCTACATGAGTGCTTTGGCTCGGATACAATTGTTGCCTGGAGGACCCGAATCATGGTTCTTAACAAACTTTAAGTTTTTGAACGTGCCTCTGGAGGAATTCAAGGGGAGTTGTCACGTAATTATGAGACACTATTTCGGATACAATTGTTGCCTGGAGGACCCGAATCATGGTTCTTAACAAACTTTAAGTTTTTGAACGTGCCTCTGGAGGAATTCAAGGGGAGTTGTCACGGAATAATGATGCACTATTTCCGGATACATTTGGCCGGTTTTCATGGTTCTCCAAAAAGATAACAGAGTATTTCCAGACTCTGGAGGACTGCAAGGGGAGTTGTCAGGGGACTCTACCTGCATTATGATGCACTATTTTCGGATACATTTGGCCGGTTTTCATGGTACTCCAAAAAGATAACATAGTATTTCCAGACTCTGGAGGAAAGTAAGGGAAGTTTGATGGGACTCTACCCGCATTATGATGCACTATTTTCGGATACTTTTTCACCCAGTTTTGGCCCCCGCCTTGCCTGGAGGATAGGACCGAGAGATGACAGGGATCTCTGCCCGCCTAACGAGTGCCTAAATGGGACACCTTTCGCACGATGATTGCTGGAAACTGGAGAGATTTGACATGGGGTCTTTCTAGTTCGATGAGTGCTATTTTCTTGAGTCTTTTCACATTTCCTTCTCTGTCCCTGGTTCTATTAATTCCTTTTACCTGGTACACTTCCCTGTACCGAGTGTCCACATATGGCCCGTTTATCCACACACACATTGGCACAATGCTCCGGAGGAAACGGCCGAGAGATGACAGGGATCTCTGCCCGCCTAACGAGTGCCTAAATGGGACACCTTTCGCACGATGATGCAAATGGAAAACACAATGTTTTGAAAATAAACTGGATAGATTTGACATGGGGTCTTTCTAGTTTGCTGAGTGCAACTTTCTTGAGTCTTTTCGCGTTTCCTTCTTTGTCGCCCCCGGTTCTATACATTATACTGGGTACACTTCCCGGTACCAAAATGCTCATGCATACAGATAGGATGTTGATCAGTTGTCCAATCTGTAAGAGTTCCTACCGGGCCCTGAGCAAGCACCTGCAGAGGAACCATAGTGTGCATAATTTAGTTGAACGAAAAATTCTGCTGTTGTTGGCCAATGGACGTACAAACATTAGGCTCTATCCCTGCACCATTGCAGGATGTGAATAAAGCGGGACAAGGCTGGACCGGCACTTGGACAGAGACCATGTTGAGCTGTCCCGGGAGGAGATATATGTGGTCGTAAATAAACTAAAAATGACAGTGGCAACGAAGGAGCTTCATGAACTCCGATTGACAAACCCCACAGTAGCGATGATTACCTCTTGGGATGTGGACACTGAGGGTGATGAGGTCCTGTCACAACTTCCACCCTTGTCCCCAGTTATTGAATGTGACAACCCGGACTGTAAGGAATGGAGGATGGAGGCAAACACAATGAGGGCTCAGAGGGACATATATGCTGCTGAGGTGAAATCCCTGCGCTGCAAGCTGCAGCAGATGATAAAACATAAGCGACAGAGGAGGGACCAGAGGGCCGAGGACATGCATGGGTTCGATGGAGAGGATGGGGAGGAACAAGAGCGGGTGTTTCTAAAGAAACGACCCCGAACAGAGGCAACACCAAAGAGGCAGTCCAAGTCCAAAGGTCCCTCCTTCAGCAAGTCCCCCATTCCCTCGCGCAGCAAGTCTCCCATTCCCTCGTGCAGCAAGTCCCCCATTGCCTCTCAGACACCTGTATCCAGCTCCTCTGAACCTGCATCCATAGATACAGAGGCCTCGTCAACCTCTCCTCCCATAAATCCCCTCCGGTTCAGCGGCAGGGGCCGGGGGAATATAATGCGGGAAATAACATTCCCACCCATCATGGGTAAGTGTGTTACATATGTCACAAATGCAGTTTCTGTAACACACAATGTGTTGTCATTAAAGTACTGTGTTATGTTTCACAGAGGAGTATCTGCAAGGCTACCGGGAGCATTACGAGGGCATCGACCCAACAGTGAGGCTCCAAGAAAACGCAGTCTCCAAAATAAGCAGAGTGAAATCGTTCCTAAGCTTCATGGCACACGGTTTCAAACGCCTGTCTGGCTGGCTCTTTCTGAGGGATCTGAAGAGGATACGTGGGTGAGTAACATAAAAAAACTGTCCATGATGTTAGCATCATTGTGTGTGTTCTCCACATTGACGCAATACGATGTACTGATGCGTTTTCCTTTGCCAACAGCTGGTCCCAGAGCCTGATAAAGTCAAGCCTACAGGTCACGACCTCTGACTTCTATATCAAAAATATATCACACTTTCTCAAGTACATGGCAGACACACCATGCAAGGGGAGCAGGCTCAACCAAAACGACATGATTGTAATCAAACGGGAAGTTGTTGCCATCCTGAAGTCCCTGAGGAAGAAGGTGCTTATCCACCAGATGCAGGAGAAGCGGGACAAGATGGAAGGCCTGCCGAGCCATAAAGACATCATGGCATGTTTGACTGCGGCCAACACTCGCATCCCTCAGCTCCTGGACGTGATTGCCAGCAATCCGACTACCGCAACCCGGCTATTGCTCTATGACAGGGGTCTCCAACACGTCGATCGCGAGCTACCGGTAGCTCGCGGGCAGCTTTTCAGTAGCTCGCCGCTCGATTATCGATTATAGCGTTGTAACGTTGCTTCTTGATTTTTCGGCCGCGGCCGGACAATAAAGTGTTTTATTTTAGAATTGTTTCTGTCACACGAATATAAAATTGGTCCGTGACGCAGAGATCAAGGAGCAGATGTGACAGCGGCACAGCGACACCACACATGGAGCAGTCTGCTTTATCCAGCAGCACCAGTCCAGAACCAACAGCAGAATGACCCGCTCTGTCTGAATCAGTCCGCGTCGCTGCGGCTCAGAGACACACAGGGAGGGATTTGTGTTTTTGAAAAACACTCGTTATCGTAATGTCAGGTTTTTGGTCGATTCAATCAAGTCTTGGATTGCAGAGTATGAATGTCCTCTTGCTATTTTCAGTTGATAAATACGTGTGTAAAGTTTGTGAAGGCAGGAGGAAAGCTTCCGCGATCACCGTCTCCTCTCCGTTTCCTCCAAACCCCGCCCCCTCCCTGAAAATAATGAGTGACATGCTGATAGTGACCCGATAGAAACTTTATTATTCACTTAATCACTGATTGAGATAATGAAGCTAACTTAATCTCATACATTCATGGGAGTTATGTAAGACAGAGAATGTAAGTGTGCACCCACATGCAGTATTTTAGTTTTTATAATGCTGTTGTAAATACTCCTATTGTCTGCTGTGTTCAGAATCAAGTCATGTGTGTGATGCCTCATTCAGGACATTCAGTGTCCTTTTTTTAACAGAAGGCCGTTGCTAGAAGCTGCAGCTAGACTGCAGAAGCATTAGTTTTTTGTTTTTGAGGATGGAAAAATGTCACACACAGAAATAGGGAGGCTAGACCTATACAATTGATTAATTATGGTTTATAATTGAATGTCAAGACGAAGAAGAAGATGAAAAAGATGGCTGAACTGTTCAGTGTCAATCCTGTGGAGATGGAGGTTATAAATCTCCAAAATAATGTTCAGCTTAAGTCTCAGCAAAACTCACAACATTTCTGGAGCCTTGTAGACCCAGAAAACTATAAGAACATTCACCAAGCAGCACTGAACACGTCTCTTTTATTTGGTTCTGTTCTACAGACCTTTGTGAAGCAGCTTTTTTTGGCATGAATGAAATCTAAATACAGAACAAGACCGACTGATGATCATGTAAATGACTCTATTAGAGTGAACCTAAGTGGGTCCAGCATACACCTCTATGGTGGGCTCCATGCAGGGCCAGTCATCTCACTAACTGTAAAAAAGAGTGAATGCACTTATTTTACACGTGCCATAAGATGCTTGCAAGGTGGTGATTAAGGCGAGGTATTTACTATGTGGGTCATAATAAGAAGTGAAAACATTGTATTTTTCTCTTGGACATTTATGTGAATCTTCAGTGATGTACTTACTATGTTGTCCATATTAATATGTGAGAAATTGTCGTTTTCTTGGACCTTGATGTGAAGTTAAGATTTGTGATAAGCCTTAGGTATTGCAATTTCACACGTGTGCAAAAGTAGCTTAATTCAACTGATGAGTGCTATGTGAATAAATGTAAGCGATGTGATGCAAGTAGCTCTTGTCCACTTTCATTTTTTCAAAGTAGCTCTCAGGTGGAGAAAGGTTGGAGACCCCTGCTCTATGGGTACATGACCCTCCATTGGAGCTGCATTTATGGCCACCGTCTGGGGGTCTACTCCAACATGACCAACGCCGAGGTCCGAAAGGCGGAGACAACTGGCACTGCCTTTGGCTACCTCATCCACGTGAGTGCTATTACAAAATGTGTTTATTCTGGCAGTGATAAACATGTTGTGCATGATTGATATTTGTATTGATGCTCTCTACCTCTGTCATAACAGGTAAGCAACCACAAGACGGCCAACGCGTTTGGTGAAGCGCAGCTGTACCTCACCATAGAAGAATTCGGATGGATGAAGAGGTGGCTGGAAATCAAGGGGACGCTGACCTGCACCCAGAACCGCTACTTCCTATACACAGCGGGGAAGAACCCGTCGAGGAACCTTGCCTACTCCCTGAGGTTGGCATGGGCTGATGTGGGACTAAACGGTCCCATTAACTTCACCAACCTCCGCACAGTCCACGCAGATAATGCGAAGAGGTTTCAGGACATAGGCAACCGCCAAAGAGTGAGTGATTTCATGTGTCACAACACTGCAACTGCAGACAAATGTTATGCCAATAATCCTTCTTTGAAGGAGGCTGCGGAAATACGGCTGCTCTTCACAGAGTCACTGCAAGCAGCGGTAGCAGCATCAGGGGGGAGTGAAGACAAATTGGGGGACATTGACATTGACAGTGACAGCTCTGGAGAGGAGCATAGCCCCACTCCCTACCAAGACTCCCCCGATGCCGAGACGTCAGACGAAGAATTCTACTTAAACTTCAACGCTTGGAGAGGGGCGAAGAGGGAACAGTCAATGGCCGAACACAGTCCCTCAGACATGGGTGAAGAGAGGGTGCCATACTCTGCACCAACTTCACCCGATACGGACAATGTTACCAGTGCACAAGCCACTGACCAACTTGTAAATATGGAATGTGTTGTTCAACTCAGTCCCCTTGTGCTGGATGAGTGAATAATGTTAGCATGTTATAAAGTGACAATGTCAATGGATATAGTTCTGTAATGCATGTTTATTTATTGTAATAAAGTTTGTTAAAATTACTTACTTGGTCCTCTTTTTTAAAAACTATTACACCCTAGTTGAGTTGGTACCGGATAATGGGAGTGGAGAATGATGAGTTGGTACCGGATAATTGGAGTGGAACAAGTGACAATAGTGAGTAGCATGAGAGGGAAGGTAAAGCAATATGCTGGAAATATGGGTGTTTTCCCCTTTAAGGTCCCCAGGGGCACGAGGTTCTGGTGGTGTGCATGGAGGGGTGCTCAAGTGTTGGAGGATGTGTAAGGCAGAGGAGGGTAAAAAAAAGTTAAAGTGTGAACCTCCAGCAGGGCAGGTGGGGCTGTGAATAAAGCCGAATATGGATGCTGGTGGGCGGACAGTAAAGCACCAAACAATCCACCACCTTTAAGTGTTACCAGGGCCATGAGAACATCCTCCACAGGAGGGTGGGTGGGGCTGTTAATAAGGATGAATATGGATGCTGGTGGGCGGACTGTAAAGCACCACACAATCCACCACCTTTAAGTGTTACCAGGGCCATGAGAACATCCTCCACAGGAGGGTGGGTGGGGCTGTTAATAAGGATGAATATGGATGCTGGTGGGCGGACTGTAAAGCACCGCAAACTACACCCCCCCTTTAAGATTCCCAGGGGCACGAGGTTCTTGAGGGTGTGATCATCTGGGTTTAGTCCGTGGGGGAGTGCTTAAGTTCGGGGGCCCGGGGACCCACGGTGCGCGAGGTTATGGTAGTGTGTCTGTCAGGGAGAGATGCTGGAGCTGCTTCGTCCGTGGTTTAGGGCTCTGTGAGCGGCTACAAATAGGTGATTTTCCCGGTGTATTTCATGGAAGTCTGAGATAGCCTGTTTGCTCATGTCAGGTCGAGATGCTGGAGCTGCTTCGTCCGTGGTTTGGGGCTCTGTGTAGGGCCACAGAGAGGTGCAATTACTGGTCCCTCTCCTGGAGGAGTGAAATAACCTAAGTGCCCAAGTAATGGAGGCATGCTGGAGATCATTAGTCCGTATTTTGGGGCTCTGTGAGCAGCTACAAATAGGTGCTTTCCCCGGTATATTTCATGGAAGTCTGACATAGCCTGTTTGCTCATGTCAGGTCGAGATGCTGGAGCACTTTACCCGCATTGTAAACCCTTCTTCCTGGGTAAAACAATCAATGTATTTCCGCCTGCTTTCCTTCAGCACCTGACAGCCTGTTTGCTCATATCAGGTCGAGATGCTGTAGCTGTTTAGAACGTATTTTGGGGCTCTGTGAGCAGCTAGAAATAGGTGCTTTCCCCGGTATATTTCATGGAAGTCTGACATAGCCTGTTTGCTCATGTCAGGTCGAGATGCTGGAGCACTTTACCCGCATTGTAAACCCTTCTTCCTGGGTAAAACAATCAATGTATTTCCGCCTGCTTTCCTTCAGCACCTGACAGCGTGTTTGCTCATATCAGGTCGAGATGCAGTAGCTGTTTAGTCCGTATTTTGGGGCTCTGTGAGCAGCTACAAATAGGTGCTTTCCCCCGTATATTTCATGGAAGTCTGACATAGCCTGTTTGCTCATGTCAGGTCGAGATGCTGGAGCACTTTACCCGCCTTGCAAGCCCTTCTTCCTGGGTAAAACAATCAATGTATTTCCGCCTGCTTTCCATCAGCACCTGACAGTCATTTCAAAGGGTTTTAAATCGTTTTTTCACTTTTAAAAACAGCTTTCTGCCCTGGAAATGATTTCTAACCATTATTACCGTTATGGAGGGGCTGCAGGAAGACTTTACCCGGCTTGTAAACACTCATTCCGGGGTAATAAAGCCATGTGCATCACCCTGGAGCTCTGCCTGTGAGTGTGGGACCCTGCTTACAGCCGTACTTATGTTCTTGTACATTTCATGAGTCAAATGTGGATGAAATGGACATGTTTCAAGCAGTTTTCCGGGGTTACATGGCAATGATTTCTAACCATTATTACCGTTATGGAGGGGCTGCAGGAAGACTTTAACCAGCGTCCGCACACTCATTCCGGGGTAATAAAGCCATGTGCATCACCCTGGATTTCTTTGTAAGCCCTTCTAACCATTATTACCGTTATGGAGGGGCTGCAGGAAGACTTTACCCGGCTTGTAAACACTCATTCCGGGGTAATAAAGCCATGTGCATCACCCTGGAGCTCTGCCTGTGAGTGTGGGACCCTGCTTACAGCCGTACTTATGTTCTTGTACATTTCATGAGTCAAATGTGGATAAGATTCCTGTACATTTCATGAGTCAAATGTGGATGAAATGGACATGTTTCAAGCTGTTTTCCGGGGTTACATGGCAATGATTTCTAACCATTATTACCGTTATGGAGGGGCTGCAGGAAGACTTTACCCAGCGTCCACACACTCATTCCGGGGTAATAAAGCCATGTGCATCACCCTGGAGCTCTGCCTGAAATGGGACAGATTCCTGTACATTTTATGTACATTTCATGAGTCAAATGTGGATGAAATGGACATATTCCTGTACATTTCATGAGTCAAATGTGGATGAAATGTTGTTGTAGCTGTTTAGTCTGTGATTTGGGGCTCTGTGTAGGGCCACAGAGAGGTGCTTTTCCCCGGTGTATTTCATGGAAGTCTGAGATAGCTTGAGATAGCCTCTATTTACAATACTTTCCCCCCCCTTTCAAACACGTATTCCTGTGTTGAAAAGTCAGGTGCTGCACCACCTGTGCTCTGGGTCTGTATTCACAACCCTTTCCCCGACATTTCAAACAGTTTTCCGCACGTTTTAAACACTTATTTGCAATGTCCATTTCATGGACACCACTCTATGTATTAATGTCCGTGATATGGACATATTATTCTGTACACGCCACGGACAATGATGTCCACTCAGTGGACATTAAGCCCCCTGGTGCATTTGTCCTGAATTATGCGAGAAACCCCAAAACTTTAACATTTTATATCTCTGCGGGGAAAGCTCGTCTGTCTCCGGTTCTTTTTCCACGTGGAAGGCCCCTGCACTGGCTATCTATGTAGCACCCCAGCTTATTTTTATTTTGCTCTGGGGCCGAACTGCATGCCTGTACACTTGGAGTACCGCGACCTGTAGTTAATGTCCACACAGTGGACACACAAGTCCCTAAAGTATGTAAGTAAAGGGAAGTCGGCAAATCAGATCCGTATCTCCGGGATAAGGATTGGCTCTAAGGGCTGGGTCGGTCGGGCTGGGGTGCGAAGCGGGGCTGGGCTCGAGCCTCGGCTGGAGGAGCAGTCGTCCCGTCACCCTTCCTCTCTTTTTTTTTAATCTTTTATTTTATAGAAAAACATAGTTACATTTTAAAACATTATAGTCCACCTTACTGATCCCCAAAAAAGAAGGACCCCAAGGCTTTCAAAACAAATCAATTTCAACAAAATCTCAGTTTTCATTAATATCTTTCAAACATACACCGCATCTTCTCATATATCAATAACAAATCAAACCAAGAACAGAATCATGCAAAACAAACTCTCAGCTTACATTACTCATTAAATAAAGGACCCCACTGCTTAACACCTCATGTTGTACATTACAACCCAATCACCAAATCTTATTTAACATTCAAATCACAATTATTCCATACTGAAATGGATAGGCATAACACTTCTCAGTCATCTACCAAAACCTCATTTTGCCTGGCTACATTGCAAAAATGTATACCAACATATCAAATAAATATATAACATATTTCAGTCACCACATAGACAATCCAACATACATATTCAAAACATTACCCCTTATTGTCAGGCCCATTCATATTACCATCACACCCATCAATTTCACGTCATCCCATTTTCCTGCATCCACATCCTCCGAGCCGTAATAATCGCCCTTGCCTTTTGGTTTTCCCAGTCCTCCTCCCACCCCTCCTTTGTTTCTCCCTCCCTTCCTCCATGCGGCCTCTGCCTAGTCCAGAAGTGATGCTTGATCTCCTTACATTCCACCCAGACACCCTCTTTATTGATCTCTCCTATATTTAATTGTATCTTCTCCCAGCCCAATCTTTCCTCCTCCATCTTTCTTTCCTCTTCCTCCTCTCTTTCCTTCTTCTTCATCTTCACTTTCACTAGCTCCTCCTCCCTCATTCGCTGCTCCTTCTCTTCCTCATCCACGTTGTCTTCACTCCCCTCCCTATCGCTCTCCTCTTCCATATTTCCTTCACTATCTCTCTCTCCCTCCCCCTTTTCCTCCATCTCCACCTCTGCATCATTTCCCCCCCAATTCCCACATCTTCAGCTTCTTCTTCCTCCTCACTCCCCTTCATCCCATCTTCAGCTTCTTCTTCCTCCTCGCTCCCCTTCATTCCCCTCATCCTCTTTATGTCCTTCCTCTCAACCTCATCCTTCACACTCCCCACTCCTACTCCCCCCCCCATTGGCCACACCCTCCTCTCTTTCACTTAACATCATATCATCCTCATCACTCCCACCCTCTCGTGGCCTTTTTTCTCGTCAAACAATTCCTCCGCTCTTCCTCCGCACATACACACCGCGACACTAGCGGCTCAGGGTGGTATGGCCGTAAGCAAAGAGTTTTGAAGGATAATGTCTTCTTATGAAGCTGAGAGGGGCTGGAGGTCTCAGGGCCGAGTTTGGGTGCTGAAAGGCGGACTGCCAAACCTCCATGTCGATACCTAGCAGCTGTGGGTTCTGCAGGGGTCCCTGGGCCTGCCTGTGAGCCTGTCTCCCCCTCTCCAGCACCTGCGAGCTCTCCGGGTCCTGGAGAGGCATTTTCAGGCTTCTCTCTGCACCCTTTTTCCCCGACAAAAATGACTTTTAAATGGATACTTTTGGATGTAAATGGTTCACTGTGTCATGGCTATGTGTCTCTGAAACAATCAGGCTTTTAGCACACTGTTAGCAGAGTTTAATCCGATTTGTAGTACTCTTTTCCCCACAGAAACTAGTTTAAATCACCGTTGTCACTATTGTGGGGATTTAGGAATGTACCTGTGTGTGTTGCGGAGCTTCCCTGCACTTTAAATCCATTGATTTGCCCTTTTTTTAGGGTGTTTATGACTGTTTTTGCACTGTGCTCACTTGGCTGATGCGCCCTCCTGTGGGGACACATGATAACTGCACTCAAATGGCTTTTTAAACGGTTTTAAATCGTTTTTTTTACTTTTAAAAACAGCTTTCTGCCATGGAAATGATTTCTAATCATTATTACCGTTATGGAGGGGCTGCAGGAACACTTTACCCGCCTTGTAAACACTTCTTCCTGGGTAAAACAATCAATGTATTTCCGCCTGCTTTCCTTCAGCACCTGACAGTCATTTCAAACGGTTTTAAATCGTTTTTTCACTTTTAAAAACAGCTTTCTGCCCTGGAAATGATTTCTAACCATTATTACCGTTATGGAGGGGCTGCAGGAACACTTTACCCAGCTTTCTCACACTTCTTCCTGGGTAAGAAACCCATGTGCATCACCCTGGATCTCTGCCTGTGAGTGTGGGACCCTGCTTACAGCAGTGACTCTGCTGTACATTTCATGAGTCAAATGTGGATGAAATGGGCAGGTTTCAAGCTGTTACATACCTGGGTTACATAGTGCTGCGAAGCAGGCTGTCAACTCTGGGTGGGAGAGAGCGAGGTGCTGGAAGGAGCCATAACTTTTACCCAGCTTTCACACACTCATTCCGGGGTAATAAAGCCATGTGCATCACCCTGGATCTCTGCCTGTGTGAGTGTGGGACCCTGCTTACAGCAGTGACTCCTCTGTGAAGCAGCCTGTGGGACCCTGCTTACAGTAGTGATCAGCACCTGACAGTCATTTCAAATGGTTTTAAATAGCTTTCTCACTTTTAAAAACAGCTTTCTGCCCTGGAAATGATTTCTAATCATTATTACCGTTATGGAGGGGCTGCAGGAACCCGTTACCCACCTTGTAAGCCCTTATTCCTGGGTAAAACAATCAATTTTTTTCCGCCTGCTTTCCATCAGCACCTGACAGCCTGTTTGCTCGAGATGCTGGAGCTGCTTGGTCCGCCATTTGGGGCTCTGTTTCAATTTGGACCGACTGCATTCGATGAGCACCCATGATTCAAGCTCTTTTCAGGGGTGCTATATAAGATTATACTTTATTCCACGTTGTGTACAGCGTTTACACACATTATTTCCTGCAAATGTCCATCGTTCCTCTCAATGTCATCTAAACGGCCATTTCCAATGCAAAAACGACCCAATTTTCCTGCCCGTGGCTGGCATACTTTCCAGCCAATGGCTGTACATTTACAGTCCCCAGTCCCCACATGAGTTGCATGCGCTGCCAGTTAGCCAATCAACAGTGGTTCGCAGGGGCTCCGCCTTTCAGCTAACCAGTGTTGATTAGTCACACCTGGAGTGCTAAGCTAATACACATTACGGTACACAGACGGTTCTTTTAGCGGCCACAGGAGTCGTAATTCTCGGTCTTTTTTCTAAAAAATGTGACTGGCTGTTTCAGTAATCATGTCGCCTCAATGCCCGGTCTGCATAGGGTTCTATCGAGCTTTGAACAAACACCTTAAAAACCGGCACGCTGTCCGCAATCTTGAAGAGAGAGCTATCCTGCTGAATATGGCGCAAGGAAGGGTGAATATTCGCAAATTGCCGTGTCCCCAACCAGAATGTTCGTATGCTGGTGGTCGACTGGATCGACATGCTTCTCAACACCACCGTGAGTTATCGCACCTTGAGAGACATCAGCTATTGGCAAGGGTAAAGCATAATGTGAAATTACAGCTACTGAGAGAGTTACGTGAACGAAAACCCACCATTGCAATGGTCACCATGTTGGATAGCGGCGGATCCAATGTAAGCCCCAGGCACCCTCCGTCCGTCCACCCACATACAGAGTGTGACAATGAAGACTGCATACAAGTGAGACTACAAAACGTGGCCTTGATGGCTGAAAATGCGACGCTAAATATTGAAGTGAAAACCCTCCTTTCAAGACTCAAAAAAGAGCTCCAGCCGAGTAGACTGAATGCATCTGCTGCCGTGATGGATGGAGCAAATGTATGTCTACCATTTCCAAAAAGCATAGAATCCTACCTACAATCGTACACACATCACTGTGCAGGCATTTCTCCCAGTCGAAGAAAGAAGCAAAATGTTTTTGCCAAGATAAAACAAATTAAAAGCTTTCTCGAATACATGTCTCGTGATGCTAGCCGGCTCTCCGACTGGCTGTTCTTAAATAACATGCAGAATATTCATTCGTGGACAGATCACATTTCAAAGTCATGCGGAACCATCACAACATCATTAATTTTTCTGAAAAATGTGAATCATTTCCTTCAGTATTTCTCTGAGTCCAAACCGCCAGGATGCAGATTAAGACAGACTGATATTGTCAATATAATGAGAGAGCTTAAAGCCCTCATGAAACACATGAAAAAGACTGTTACTCTTCACCAGTTTAAGATGAAAGCTGACAAACTTGATCATATTCCGAGCCAAGCAGATCTCCGTCGCGCTATGACGGTCGCTGAAATGAGAATACCACAATTGCTTGACATCATGTCCCGCGCGCCAAACACCTTAACTCAGCATCTATTGTACGGGTATTTCACCCTGCATTGGAGCCTCTTGTTTGGTCATCGCCCTGGTGTATACAAGAATATGACGGATAATGAAGTGTTGGATGCGGAGAGAAGAGGGTGTGCTAACGGGTATGTCATCCAGGTTCATGA
>JAPTMU010000392.1:45457-100457 GCA_028583405.1 Pogonophryne albipinna | reverse complement strand
TAATGTCAAAGGTTACGGCTTGAAATGTAACAAAGCTCCAAAGGTCAAAGGTCACCTGTGGATGGTATACGCTACTGTTTTTGCCACTTAGGAAGGTCCGACCGCTTTGAGCTTGATGTCATTTTAACCGTCTCGGAGAGAAGATGTAGAATGATGCCTCTGGTCCAACTAAATGTCAAAGGTTATGGCTTAAAATTGAACAAAACCTTCCGTTAAGGCCTTTTGAGAAGGTGCAGTGCTGCATGAGTGTTTAAAGCACTTTGAAAAGGGCTAAAGAGATATTTTTTTCACAGGGGGACTCTAAATAGGGCCCAGATCAGGAATCTGAAATATGGGAACCTTAACCGATTGATCCTTTTCACACGCTACTCTGGGAGTACTTTAATTCGCTTCGTCTTGGTCTGTAGATGTGATTTGATGTGTCGTTTGTACGTTTTGATCGCGGAAAAGACAGGAAAATGTCCCGTTGATAGACATAGCAGTATAAATAGGAGACCTTTTTCTCGGCCAGCTCTAAGCGACCCTGTGGCGTAGTGAGATAAGCATTGGTCTTTGCCGTGGGAGACCCGGGTACGATACCCGCCTCAGCTGTTTTAATGAAATGCGAAAATTATATGTATTATTAGTTGAATTGAGAGAGGGATAAAGGATCTTTACTTTTAGGTTAATTATTATGGAATTATTAAATATAAAACAATTGTGTTGAATTAAGAGAGGGATAATGGGTTACATTATAATTTATGTCAGGGTGAACAGTGAATGTGTGAAATGCAAATATTATGCTAACGGGAGCTATTTCAATGTATATTTCCATTGAAAATGCTAACCGCTAGCAGCAAAGCTAACGGGAGCTATTTCAATGTATATTTCCATTGAAAATGCTAACCGCTAGCAGTAAAGCTAGCATCTAAGCCATTGATCCGTTTTTTGAGACTTTGCACACGTGTTTCGCAAACATTTCCACACGCTAGCTGTCCGGGAGTACTTCCATTAGCTTCGTCTTGATCTGTAGATGTTATTCAATGCATCGTTTGTCCATTTTTATGGTGGAAAATATATACTGATAAATCTCTATAACAGCACGAAATCGGAAACCAGAAATCGCTTTTTAAAAGGACTCTGAAAAAAAACGGCTGTCTCACTTCATGGAGGAATGTACCCGCTCCATGTGCACTCTGGCCCGGGTACATTTGTTGCCTGGAGACCCCCCAGTATGGTTCTTAAAAAACTTTACGTTTTTTAAGAACGTGCCTCTGGAGGAATTCAAGGGGAGTTGTCAGGGGACTTTACCCGCATATGAGGCACTATTTTCGGATACATTTCATCCATTTTCACCCCTATTTTATGGTTCTTCCAAAAGTTTACTTTATCTAGCATATTCTGAACATGCCACACCAAAACGATAGAGAAATGTGTTACTTGTATAGTGGACTCAATATATAAGACTTTTGTTCAATATTCTTCAGCGTCACTTGTGGTGCAACGGATAAGGAGTTGCCCTTTGGTGTGAGAGAGCGGGATTCGATTCTTGCCCTTGGCACTCAGTTTTTGAATTGGATGATTAGTTGAATTAAGAGATAATAACTATAATAGTTATTTAATAGTTATAATAACTGTTATTTTCATTTCATTTCAAACCTTTATTTACCCAGGTGTATCCCATAGAGATCATTTATCTCTATGGGATAAAGGACATTTTACAGCATCATTACAGGGATTACAATTTACAATAACTATCCACATGAGCAAATACCAACAGCTTCAGATTGAGTAGCATCCAACCGAGAGCATCTCAGAGAGTAGATGATCAGTGGGGCCTTGTTTTTACTGAAACATGATGTTTCGATGTATATTTCCATTGAAAATGCTAACCACTAGCCGCAAAGCTAGCATCACAGCCACTGCTCCGTTTCCGGAGACTTTGCACACGTTTTACACACGCTAGGAGTCTGGGAGTACTTCCATTCGCTTCGTCTTGATCTGTAGATGTTATTCGATGCATCGTTTGTCCATTTTGATGGTGTAAAAGACTACTGTCTGCACGAAATCGGAAACCAGAAATCGCTTTTTAAAAGGACTCTGAAAAAAAACGGCTGTCTCACTTCATGGAGGAATGTACCCGCTCCATGTGCACTCTGGCCCGGGTACATTTGTTGCCTTGAGACCCCCCAGTATGGTTCTTAAAAAACTTTAAGTTTTTTAAGAACGTGCCTCTGGAGGAATTCAAGGGGAGTTGTCATGGTATAATGAGACACTATTTTCGGATACATTTTATCCATTTTCACCCCTTCCTCTGGTTAAGTTAACTTTGACTTTTTCTGCCTCTGGAGGAATGTAAGGGGAGTTGTCAGGGGACTTTACCCACATATGAGGCACTATTTTCGGATACATTTTTTCCATTTTCACCCCTTTTTTATGGTTCTTCCAAAAGTTAACTTTGACTTTTTCTGCCTCTGGAGGAATGTAAGGGGAGTTGTCAGGGGACTTTAACCGCATATGAGGCACTATTTTCGGATACATTTTTTCCATTTTCACCCCTTTTCTCTGGTTCTCCAAAAAGTTAACTTTGACTTTTTCTGCCTCTGGAGGAATGTAAGGGGAGTTGTCAGGGGACTTTACCCGCATATGAGGCACTATTTTCGGATACATTTTTTCCATTTTCACCCCTTTTCTCTGGTTCTCCAAAAAGTTAACTTTGACTTTTTCTGCCTCTGGAGGAATGTAAGGGGATTGTCAGGGGACTTTAACCGCATATGAGGCACTATTTTCGGATACATTTTTTCCATTTTCACCCCTTTTTTATGGTTCTTCCAAAACTTTATTTAAACTTTTTCTGCTTCTGGAGGAATGTAAGGGGAGTTGTCAGGGGACTTTACCCGCATATGAGGCACTATTTTCGGATACATTTTTTCCATTTTCACCCCTTTTCTCTGGTTCTCCAAAAACTTTACTTAGACTTTATTATAATATTTATTTATATATGACTTATTTTTTAAATATGTATTAGCTAGTACCCAGTACTGGGAGGGAACCAGGCTACAGCACCTGACTTTTGTAGATGTGATTAGATGTGTTTTTTTGTCAATTTTGATCGCCAAAACGATAGAGAAAGGTCTTTTTACTTTAGAGTGGAGTCTATATATAATAACATTTAAGGCAGATTGAACATTCCTTTAGCATTTGGTGACACAAACAATAAACCATTACTAAATACCTATACCTATAACATATCACTTTAACAAGATTGTCCAACAGTGTTACTGCACATATTTAGGGTTTGGTTTGCATGTGCGACCTGATCGTGTTATATATGGTGTGTCACTGTTGTTGCAAGGGAAATGTGATGTGTGTCTTGGTAGTGAAGGGGAACTGTTCTGTGTCAGCCTGCTGTTTCTCTCAGGTGTGTGGTGTGTGGGGTACACAGTCCATCATAGAGGGGTCGGTGTTGTGAGGGTTGAAATCTTGAGGCTGCTGTTGCTGGGGCGACGGCTCGGGAACAGGAATGATGTGACGACGATTCCGTCTGTATGAAGTCCCGTCGGCTTGGATTATGTAAGAGCGTGGTTTCTCGCTCACTTCCTTGACAACGCCAAGCCGATCGTATCCTTTTGGGGTCGGCATCCTGATCACTTGTCCTTCTGCGAGGGGTTTCAGAGGAGAACTTGAGATGTCATAGTGGCGCTTTAGGATGAGCCACTTCTTGAGGAGTTGTGTTCTGATTAGTTGTGTTTTGGGTTTGGCTGTAACAGTTTGGTGCTCACAGGGATGGCTGCACGTGTTTGTCGTGACATCAGGCGTTCAGCAGGAGAGCCTAACGTCAGATCACGGGGAATGTTTCTGAGATTTACCAGGTTGAGGAAGACATCTGTGCCATCTCTGTGTGAACCTTCCATCAGCTGTTTTGCACTGCGAACTGCTCTCTCTGCTAGTCTGTTTGACTGTGGGTATTCAGGACTGCTGGTGATGTGAACAAAGTCCCACTGTTTTGCAAATTCCTTGAAATGCTGACTGGCGTACTGTCCAGCATTATCAGAGATGAGTGTGTGTGGTGTGCCAAAAACAGAGAAATGTCTTTTCAATTTAGTTATCACAGTTGATGAGGTCACATCCCGGAGAAGGTCGATTTCAAACCAGCCAGAGTATGAGTCCACCAGCACCTGATACCATTTTCCATGCCACTCGAAGGTGTCTGTTGCCACTGTGGACCATGGTAGATCTGGCACAGGATGGAGCTGTAGGGGCTCCTTTTGCTGATGGGATCTGGTGCTGTTGCACACTGCACATGAAAGCAACTCCTCAGTGATGTCTCTAGACATTTCTGGCCAACAGATGATGCTTCTTGCTCTGCGTTTGGTTGCTTCAATGCAGGGTGTCTTCTGTGCACTATTTTGATGTACTCTCTGTGCAGGGACTGAGGAATGACAGTTTTGTGGCCTTTCATGACAATTCCCTCTTCTACTGTCATGTCATCTCTGTAGGGAAAGAAGAGACGGACAGCAGGTTGGAGCTGATTCTGTCGGATGGGCCATCCTCTATTAATGACTGCACTGAGGGCTTGCAGATCTTCGTCCTCTGCCGTGTGCTTTCTGAGTTCTTCCAGGCGGGCTGTGGAGATGTAGCTCACAGACATAACTTCATAAGCATAATTTTCAGCAGGGCGTTGAGATGTTTGTGTGGTTGGGGAACGTAAAAGAGTGTCTGCTACATACATATACTTGCCCTTTTTGTACACCAAACTGATGTCGTAGCTCTGCAGCCGGAGCAGCATTCTCTGCAGACGGGCAGGGGCTGTGTGGATGGGCTTCTTTAAGATAGTCACTAAAGGTTGGTGGTCAGTCTCCACCACTACAGGCTTTCCATACACATAGTCTTTGAATTTTGTACAGGAAAACACGACAGCTAGCAGTTCTTTTTCAATTTGTGCATACCTTGTCTCTGTGTCAGTGAGGGTGCGTGGTGCAAACGCTATGGGCCTGCCATCTTGCATGCACGCTGCTCCAAGTCCGTAGCATGACGCATCACAGGTGAGCGTGACTGGTCTTTTGACATCATAGTATGACAGGACAGGTGGACTTGATAAGCATGATCTAAGAAGGTCAAATGCATCCTGATGCTGCTGGAACCAACACCATGCAGTGTCCTTGTGGATGAGTTTTCTCAGTGGTGCTGCGATGTCGCTGAAGTTCGGGATGAACTTGCCGAGGTAGTTAACCATACCGAGGAAACGCTGTATTGAGACAACGTCTGTGGGGACTGGCATGTTAGTGATTGAATCTGTCTTAGAAGGGTCTGCCTTTAGGCCTTCACTTGTGAAAATGTGACCTACATATCCTACATGATCCAGGCGAAACTTGCACTTGGCTGGATTCAGCTTTAGGTTGACTTCTCTCACTCGTTCCAGCACCTTCTTGAGGTTGGCATCATGCTCAGCAACTCCGCGGCCACCAATGATGATGTCGTCAACGATGACAGAACATGGGTAACCTGCAAACAGCTGTTCCATCGAGCGTTGAAATACCTCACTAGCAGAGCTAATGCCGAAGGGCATCCGTAGGAATCTGTACCGCCCAAATGGAGTACTGAAGGTTGTCAACATGGAGGATTTCTTGTCGAGACGTATATGCCAGAAGAAGCTTTTAGCATCTAGCACAGAAAACACTTTTGCTCCTGACATCTGTGCTGCAACTTCTTCTACTGTTCTCATAGGGTGATGTGGTCTTTTCAGCGCTGTGTTGAGGTCTTGTGGATTGATACAGTCTTATTTCCTGCTTGTCTTTTTTGTGTGCTGCCACCATAGATGAGACCCAGTCTGTGGGCTCAGTAACTGGTATAATGACACCTATGTTTTGCATGTGGTTAAGTTCAGCTTTAACTCTGTCTTGCATTGCAATAGGAATGCGGTGGGCAGGTCTAACCAGGTTGTACACTAGGATCAACTGTCATGGAGTAAGTGATTGGTAGTTTCTCCAAGTTCATCATCAAACAGGTCTTTGTACTGCATGAGTGTCTGTGTGGTGAAATCTGTGTTGCTTTCCGTAGTGATCTGGTGGACATCTTTGCTCAATGTGACAATTCCCATGTCCACGCATGCCCGAAATCCCAGTAGTGGCTGCACATCTTTGTTCACTATGAAGAAAGGCAACGAATGGTGCTGCTCCTTTAAGCAGCAAGGCAGTATGACCAGGCCTTTGGTCTCAATCCTGCTTCCTCCATAAGCAACAAGGTTTATAGCAGTCTTTTGCTTCACAAGTTGCTCGCCATTGGTCACTTGTGTGAACGTTTCTTGAGACAACACATTGCATTTAGCTCCTGTGTCAACTTTCATTTCAGTTGGTGTGCCATTAATGTGAATTGTAACAAATCCTTCTTCTTTGTCTTTAGCTTGAGGATTAACACCATCAACACGTCTTTCGATATCTACGCCATCCACGTAGAACGTGTCTTCTCTGTGTGTTGTGGGCTCTTCCACTGTTACTTCATGTACAGACTGGTTACAATTATTTCTTTTTGAATGACTGTAGCTGCGTGGTTTAGACTTGCAGCATTTTATGTAGTGATTCACTTTTTCACAGTTATGGCACTTTTGTCCGAAAGCTGGAAACTTTTCTCGCATAGCTGCATGGCTGCTTCCGCAATTATTACAGTTAGAGATGCTCTGGGAGTGAGCGAGTGACTGTGGCTTTGGCTGATACCTTCTGCTAGAAACAGGTCTCACTGCATCAACACTGGTAGCTTGAACAGCTAACGTCCTGCTGCTTTCCTCTGTCATTTCGTGTATACGACTGAAACAGCTTCAGCAAGTGTCAGTTCACTGTCTCTCAACAGAGTTTTTCTTAAAGAGTCATTGATTATGCCACATACTATTCTGTCACAGATTAGTTCCTCAGCTAAATCTACAAAATGGCAACTTTTAGCTTTTATCTTCAAATCGCTGCTGAATGACTCAATGCTCTCACCTTGCTTCTGATTTCTTGAATGAAACTTGTGCCTTTCCATTATTCTGTTATGTTGAGGGTTGCATATTTCACTGAATTTCCGTATCAAACAGTCCGTGTCCTCCCTTGATTCAGCTGGGGAGATCACCGCACCGTCGAGGCCTGGCGCACGCACTTCAGCTGCATGCATAAAGGATCGTTCACGTTCAATGGCTTCTGGTCCAGCCAGATTGAGGAGGATGTAAGCCTTAGTCCTGGCAGCCTTGTCAGGGTGCGCTGCGGCGATGAAGATTTCATATTCCCTCTCGAAGATCCGCCAGCTCTCCGCGACGTTTCCTTCAAACATAACAGGGTCCGGAAGGCGAAATCCATCCGCCATTGTAGCTGGGGCTAGCTTCAGCCAGCTAGTTAGCGTTAGCACGGTCCGTGGAAAAAAAATTCTCCAGACGAGAGGAGAGGCTCGTGCCGTCTTCTGACACCATGTAGAAGTTGTCGATACTTCTTAATACATGCATGTGTGTATGTACGAGGAATACACAATGCATAGGCAAGTGGTGGCTTTATTTATGACCACAGCATGTACAGTGAACATGTACGTTGCATGCCGACTAACAACTGAATGCCTATTACCTCAACACGTCACTGGGTGGCGCACCAGCTATGGTGGCCTGCAAAGGACAAACTTAATCATATGAGAATGATCTACAGCCTTGACCGGTACTTGCTTTTGATCAAAGTCAATGCGGAAAACCCGCATTCACACAGGTTTGTAGGTGGAGGCAGGGGCGGACTGGGACTAAAGATCAGCCCTGGAATCTCCACAGCCCAGCCCACACAAATTGGTAGATCACGCAAGTGAACTGTCAATGGGGGGAACCTCGCTTGGTGGAAACGGCCCACTGTCAGCGCAACTTAAATGATGCTGTTTAAAAACATAAAAAATAAAGGGCGGTGCCGGCCGTCAGGAAACCGAGCCGGCCGCCAACGGCCCGCTGACGACCGGCCGTAAACACACAGATGGCCAGTCCGCCCCTAGGCGGAGGTGAAGGGAATGAGCACTTTTACAGCCTTGTTGGCGGGGTGGGGGAACTCGTCTCCACAGACAGCCAAAAGTGACACTTTACTCGTCTTTTTCTCGTTATTTTTTTCTGAAGCTCTCTCGCGCCTCACACTTTGAAAACCGCTGGTTTAGACTATTTTGGTTTTCGAAATAAAGGGCCATCGGAACACACCGGAAAACGTTTTTTTTTTTGTCTCGTATTTTAAACTTAAATAATCGTAAACGTTCTACAGAAGTCTATATGGAGGGAAATGATTTACTTTAATCGATTTTTGCTTCAAATAGTATATATATGGGTCCATAACAGATCATTAGGTTACATGCGTGCTGATGTATCGACATGAACATAAATCTGCTATAATATATATAATCACACACACACTCATCAGATGAACCTAGCGTTTCTCTGAGTTCCCTTGACTCCTTTCCTCAACTTTAACTATTACTCTCATTTAATTTAGTGCGTTACTTTTGTTTTTATCGCCCATTTATCATTATTACTTTTGTGTGAACGAAAGTGTCTTGGTTTATTTTCGCTTCTCTTTCTTGCTTCAGCTGTCGGGTGGATGCCTTGCTCAAGGACACGTTATGGAAACAGTTACTCATCACAGGTGTGTGTGTGTGTGTGTGTGTGTGTGTGTGTGTGTGTGTGTGTGTGTGTGTGTGTGTGTGTGTGTGAAGGTCCAGTCATTACTGCTGTTACTCAACTGGAACTGGAGATTTCATCACACAGACAGTTTATATCCACGGTTGCTTTGCAAGTGAGTGTCTGCTTACATACACACACCGACTGTACTCAACCGTAACACTTTAATATGTGTGTGTGTGTGTGTGTGTGTGTGTGTGTGTGTGTGTGTGTGTGTGTGTGTGTGTGTGTGTGTGTGTGTGTGTGTGTGTGTGTGTGTGTGTGTGCGTGTGTGTCCTTGATCCTCTTTCATTATCTTGTCCTATCTAAACAAAAGGCGCTTTGTTTGTCAGGCTCTACGGATGGAAATGAGGCCCTGAGAGGCAGCGAAGAAATGTTATTCTGTAAGTCTGATTATTATTTACCAAAATCTTAAAAATTGTATTTTATTTTCTAAAAATATCTCAGAGTTCTGACTTTCTTCGAATTCCCTAAACAATTTTTTTCCAGATAATTTTTTGAAAATATTACATTACATTGCATTTAGCTGACGCTTTTATCCAAAGCGACTTACAATAAATGCGTTCGACCAACAAAATACAAACTTGAAGAAAACAGAATCATATAAGTACATCAGGTTTCATAGAGCAAAAACATTTCAAGTGCTACTCAACTGGCTTTAGATAAGCCAGTCCTTTAATTAGTATATAAGTGCTTTGTTAATAGTTCTATCGCTCGAATATTATTAATAACCAAAAGAAATTAGATTCATAATTCAAATCCAGTATTTTATTTTGTACAAATGTATAAATATCTCTGTCATCATCCTGTTGGACCTGTCAGCTGCATTCGACACGGTGAACCATCAGATCCTCCTTCGCACTCTCCAAGAACTTGGAGTTTCAGGCTCTGCACTTTCCCTCCTCACCTCATACCTCAAAGACCGTACCTACAGGGTAACTCGGAGAGGGTCCGAGTCCGACCCTTGTCAATTAACTACAGGGGTCCCTCAGGGCTCTGTTCTTAGTCCCCTCCTCTTCTCCCTGTACACAAACTCGCTCCGATCAGTCATTAGCCCGCATGGTTTTTCATACCACTGCTACGCTGACGACACCCAATTAATTCTGTCCTTTCCCCGCTCAGAGACCCAGGTCGTCGAACGCATCTCTGCTTGTCTAGCTGACATCTCTCAGTGGATGTCTGCTCATCACCTCAAGCTCAACCTTGACAAGACTGAACTGCTTTTCCTTCCGGGAAAAGATTGTCCCACTCTTGACCTGACAATCAACATCGGCACCTCTGTTGTTTCCCCGACTCAGACTGCAAGGAATCTGGGTGTGATCCTAGATAACAACCTGTCCTTCGCTGCAAACATCGCTGCTACAACCCGTTGCTGCAGATACACGCTTTACAACATCAGGAAGATTCGTCCCCAGCTGACCCAGAAAGCCACGCAGGTTCTGGTCCAGGCTCTCGTCACCTCACGCCTAGACTACTGCAACTCCCTCCTGGCTGGTCTACCTGCATGTGCCATCCGACCTCTGCAGCTCATCCAGAATGCAGCTGCTCGTCTTGTCTTCAACCTTCCAAAATTTTCCCACACCACTCCGCTCCTCCGCTCCCTTCACTGGCTTCCGGTAACTGCTAGAATCCACTTCAAGACAATGGTACTTGCGTACCATGCTGCGAATGGATCTGGCCATTCCTACATCCAGGACATGGTTAAACTGTACACCCCAGCGCGTGCACTACGCTCTGCATCAGCCAAACGACTCGCTGCACCCTCGCTGCGAGGGGGACCCAAGTTCCCATCAGCAAAAACACGTGGGTTTGCTATCCTGGCTCCAAAATGGTGGAATGAGCTCCCCATTGACATCAGGACAGCAGAAAGCCTGCACATCTTCCGGCGCAGACTGAAAACTCATCTCTTTCGACTCCACCTCGAGCGATAGAATTACTAACAAAGAACTGCTAACAGAGCACTTATATACTAATAAAGGACTGGCTTATCTATAGCCAGTTGACTAGCACTTGAAATGTTTGGCTCGATGAAACCTGATGTACTTATATGATTCTGTTTTCTTCAAGGTTGTGTCTTCCTGGTCGAATGTACTTATTGTAAGTCGCTTTGGATAAAAGCGTCAGCTAAATGCAATGTAATGTAATGTAAAATATAACACTCTTGCATTTATGTTAAATTACTTCTTTGGCTCTTGAACTTTAAAGTGCAAAAAGAGAGAAATCAATAAATAAAAATGTACTGAAGACTGCGCCGTTAGTAAGGAGTGAAACTAAATATATATATATATATATATATATACTCGCCACGTAAGAAACAGATATTTAAACTGCAATTTTAACTGAGAGCTATACAGACAGGTATCACAGGGATGATGAAGGTGATGAAGATGAAGAAGATGGAGGTCTAGGTGAACTTCTGGATGAAGCGCAGTTTGAGGTACGCGATGGTCAGGAAGCAGAAGGTCATGACGCCCAGAGCCACGTGGTTCTGCCAGAGACCCCAAGTGGACCAATCAACACCCTGATAGTCCAGAAACTCCTCCCCTGTACACCTGCACACACACACATACACACACACATTGGAATATACTCTAACCAGTCACATCATGCTGCTACTTAAAATGGACCTATCATGCTGTGTTTGAATAATATAGTGTAGGACCATACCTATATAAGGCATATTTATACTTTTTATTTTTCAAAATACCAAACAGATCATGCATTTTAGCCATTCCTCATTTCGCTCAATTTAACACTGTCTTTGCATGGGCTGATTCTGTGAGAACAGCACCATCTACAGGCCTGGCATATGTACTACAGCGTCTCCAGCGCTTTCCAACGGCAATGTCCGTGGCTGTCTCCTCCTGATTGGTGGAGTTGGCCCAATAGCCGTAGCACCACTTCTGTGACGTCATAGAAGTGTTCAAATCTGGATCAGTCTGTATCAGATCCGTTGCAGCCCCTTTTTAAGAGATTTGGGTATGGAGGAAAATAGAGAGGGCTGTGTTTTCTGACACTTGGTGAGTTCCCTGGAACACCGGGGACACATATTCATGTATACAAGACGTACAAAAGTGCATTTTGCATGATAGGTCCCCTTTAAAAGAGGACAGTATGTAGTGTCTCTACTGGGACATGTCTCCTTGCTTTAATGTTCAAAAATATCTTTATTTTTCTCATACTGCCTGTGCTGCAGCACCTCTTTTCACCCTCTGTCTGAAACCTTAGCCTATCACGTACAATGTGTTGGAGCACTAGCCAATAGGACGTGAGTGTTACATAGTGATGTCACTATTTTAGCCTTTGCAGACCATTTACATGCAGAGAAAAAGGGATAACCCCAGAAAGCACAATAGGGCCTCTTTAAATACACATTTGTACTCACGTGATCCCCGGGGGGATGTTTGTTGTGTTGATGCCGCCGCAGAACTTCAGACCTGTGAACTCGTTAATCTGCAGAGCCTGAAGAGACACGGAGGTATAACGACATATTATACACAGAATAAACACTTTGCATCACTTTAATCTATCACTAAACAACAGTGTGTGTGTGTGTGTGTGTGTGTGTGTGTGTGTGTGTGTGTGTGTGTGTGTGTGTGTGTGTGTATGTGTGTGTGTGTGTGTGTGTGTGCTCACAGCGAGGCCGTATCGTGGGATGCTGAAGTATTTGAGCCATGCGAGCCAGCTGGCGATGGAGGGAAGATTGACGAGAAGACCGGCGAAGATCTGAGGAGAGAAACATTACACAGGTGAGAAAATATAACTGTGTGTGTGTGTGTGTGTGTGTGTGTGTGTGTGTGTGTGTGTGTGTGTGTGTGTGTGTCACCATCAGGAACACGGAGGTGATGGTCATGAAGATAATTGTTTGTGTGCGTTTGTTTTGTTTTTAATTATGTGTTAAATGTCTATGTGTCTTAAAATGTGCATTAGAAATAAACTAACTTTGAGTGTGTGTTTTTATAGAAATTCAGAGCGTTCAGAACTAAAATCACAGCCCATTCATTTGGCCTTTCTTTCATTCTGTGCAAAGAAAAATCCAGATCCAGATATCTCACCATGACTCGCGCATGACCACCAAGACAGAAAGATATGGACACAAGATGTGTGCAAATGTATTTAGTTTCCTATCCATGTGAACATGATTTAAGTGGGGGGGGACCTAACCTCCTCTAGGGGGGTCCGGGGGCATGCTCCCCTGGGAATATTTTTTTTTTATTGAAGTTAAAAGCATCAATCTGGTGCACTTTGAGAGCAACATGAGGAGATCTATGGATACATCTCTCAACACCCATATGAAACAGAACTGTAAGCAGATTCTTCTTATTGGATATTTTACAAATCACTCCCCTTTTAAACTCTATTCCTGTTATTTTTAACAACTTCTTTGTTACTGTCATATAGTATTTTATACCTGTTTTTCATTTAGTCTCTAATGTCTCATTAATAACTTTAATGATCATATCAAGGTGTGCCTTAACCTCACTGAGCTGAGGTTATTTGAGCCTCTCAGGAGAGAGCTCTCTTCCACCTGGTTGTAGAAAAGCTCTTTAAATTTGTTAGCATAGCTAGCTAACCAGATGCTAATAACAGATCGCCACTGTGCTTACAACTAAAGACACAGCCACGCAAACACTGCGGTATGTGTACGGCTCCTTATTGGTACTGCAATATTTGAAGAGCTGGAGCGGCGTTCCGGTGCTCTCCGTCAGCTCTCTAGTCTACACTCCTTTCAGACGAGACATATACCACGTGAAGACACGTTACGCTCGTATTGTGTTCAAGGAACCTATCCTTGGCCAGGAAAAACAGGCACTCGCTTGTTTAATTATTTTTTGAAGTGAGAAGTTGTTCGTCAGTCGGACTGACGGAGGGACGGACGGACGGACGGACCCCCCCCCCCCCCCCCCCAAACGAAAACTTTTCGGTTCTCCACGAATTACACAAGTCACCCAAATCAGCGTTAAAAAAGCGGGAGGCGCCGAAAAGGGACTAATTTGCATCACCGTTTATTAAAACAGAATTACTTTTAAGTTTTGATTAGAAAAACATCCCTCCTTTCCTCCTATGGCCTTATGTCCTGCTTGTTTTAACTATCTATACGCAACCTCTGGCATTTTTCAGTAATTTGTAATGCTTTTTCTTTCCGGTTTGATGCCTCATTTTGTAATCCATTCTTTTATATATGTTGGTTGTTCTTAACAAAGTGGTTTCTGTCATCTTTTCTTTGGCATCCTGGCTTCATTTTTGGGCAATTTCCACCAACATGTGACCATTTATAGGCCAACTCAGAGAGACATTAACAGGAGACTGAGAACAAGTCAACAGACGGCTGTAACATCTCTATAAATTAGTAAATAAATAGTCCTTGGAAGGTTCCCTTAGTTAAATAAAAAGTGTTAAAGGCGAGGACTTAAGGGTAAAAACACAGAGGTCTTGAAAAATATCTTATTAAAACGTGCTAAAAGAAAAATTCAAACAGTTTCAATGAAAACAAAACATCAATTCAGTTTGCTGGGAGTAAAAAACCTAAAAAAGGAATAGAGAAACATCTTCAAAACTGCTGAGTCATGTTATGGGTTGCTGATTTACTAAGTCTTCATCCTGAGTCAGTGAGTGTGTGTGTGTGTGTGTGTGTGTGTGTGTGTGTGTGTGTGTGTGTGTGTGTGTGTGTGTGTGTGTGTGTGTGTGTGTGTGTGTGTGTGTGTGTGTGTGTGTGTGAGTGTGAGTGTGTGTCACCATCATGAAGACGCAGGCGATGGTCATGAAGATGTTGGCGATGGCGACCACCGTCATGTCGGCGGAGATAGCGAGCACCATGGCGGTGGCTGTGTAGGTCACCATGGTGATGGAGAACACGAAGATGAAGAAGGCCGTCACCGTGGGCTTCAGACCTGTGAGGGAGAGGAGATAAAATAATGTTAATAAAATAACAAATAAATTCAAAGAAAATGTTCAATATGTCTACAAACAAATTAGATAAAGGTGCTAACAGGACGAAGCACTAAAAGGGATATTAGGATGGAAAGAAGGGCAGTTGCCGTCTACATTTAAATGAATTGTTATTATTATTTTTTATTATGGAATCATTTACTGAAATACATTTTTTTTTCAACACACTTTTAATAATGATTTTAAATATAATTTCTTCTTTTATTAATTTCTTTTGTATTAATTTTTATTTTATTTTAATTTGTAAATAAAAATTCATATGAAAATAAAATAAGATTAATTATTTGTATTATTTTTTTGACTTATCGATTATTCGTTAGGCCTATAAAACATACAAAAGAGTTCAAATATAAAGACTTCAAATAGTTTAATTCATTCAACATGCCATCAAGATTTCAATTGACAATTTTTAAAGAATGTATGTACCTTTCGGGACCTTAGGAAGGCGTCTTTTTTATTTAAATGAATTATTATAATTTTTTATTATGGAATCATTTATCTAAATACATTTTATTTCCACCCCACTTTCAGAAATTATTTTAAATATTATTATTTATTCTTCAACTAATATTTTTGGGATTATTTCATATTTTTAAATACACACATTGTAAATACAAATTCACAAGAAAATGTAATTATTTAGGTTATTTTTGGGATGTATGCATTAATTGTAATGCCTATAAAACATCCCAAATTAATTTGACATACAATTAAAAAAGTAATGTACCTTTCGGGACCATGAGAAGGCGTTTTGCCCTAAATCACGACATTAAAAACTCAAATATTAAAATAGTTAATGATTAGTTTGGGTATATTTAAAGCTGAGTGTGTGTGTTGGACGCACCGATCATGAAGTAGGAGACGCAGGCGTACAAGATGGCAGGGATCGTCCTCAGAGTGATGATGTCTGACAGCATCTTACACAGGAAGTACACCGACACACGGTAATACCCGCTGATGTACTCGTGACTGAGGAGGAAAACACACACAGAGGGTTATTAACAGGAACATTTCAATATAAATCCCCGTCTGTTATGTCCAGAGGTGGGAAGTAGTGGAGTACAAATACTTTGTTACTGTACTTAAAGGTGGGGTAGGTCATTTTGGAGAAACCAGCTCGAGTGCGCTAGAATTTGAAAATACACAACCGGAACAAATCTGCCACTTCCTTACAGAGCCCCTCCTCCAACACACACGAACGCGCACATGACCAATGAGGGCACGAGATAAGTTTGTGCACAGATGGAAGGCTGACAGGCAGGTAGGCCATCCAGTTACTTTAGCCGGGCCGGCTCAGATGATTGGTCGTGCTTTTTACATTGCTACGGCTTCCACAGATGAGATGTTTTTATGGATTTATTGTCAAAGCATTTAATATATTCATTGCTATCGGGATGTTAAGAGCATTTCATGGAATATAACAAAAAGTGTATCTGAAGTGAATTACCTTTAAGTACATTTTTCTGGTATCAGTACTTTACTCCACGACTTTTTACTTTGACTTCTCACATGTTGAACACAAATACCTGTACTTTCTACTTCTTACATGTTGAACACAAATACCTGTACTTTCTACTTCTGACATTTTGAACTCAAATACCTGTACTTTCTACTTCTCACATGTTGAACCCAAATACCTGTACTTTCTACTTCTTACATGTTGAACCCAAATACCTGTACTTTCTACTTCTCACATGTTGAACACAAATACCTGTACTTTCTACTTCTGACATTTTGAACACAAATACCTGTACTTTCTACTTTTTACATTTTGAACACAAATACCTGTACTTTCTACTTCTTACATGTTGAAAACAAATACCTGTACTTTCTACTTCTTACATGGTGAACTCAAATACCTGTACTTTCTACTTCTTACATGTTGAAAACAAATACCTGTACTTTCTACTTCTTACATGTTGAACTCAAATACCTGTACTTTCTACTTTTTGAACACATATACCTGTACTTTCTACTTCTTACATGTTGAACACAAATACCTGTACTTTCTACTTTTTACATTTTGAACACAAATACCTGTACTTTCTACTTTTTACATGTTGAACTCAAATACCTGTACTTTCTACTTCTTACATGTTGAACACAAATACCTGTACTTTCTACTTCTTACATGTTGAACCCAAATACCTGTACTTTCTACTTTTTACATGTTGAACTCAAATACCTGTACTTTCTACTTCTTACATTTTGAACACAAATACCTGTACTTTCTACTTTTTACATGTTGAACTCAAATACCTGTACTTTCTACTTCTTACATGTTGAACTCAAATACCTGTACTTTCTACTTCTTACATGTTGAACCCAAATACCTGTACTTTCTACTTCTTACATGTTGAACCCAAATACCTGTACTTTCTACCTCTTAAATGTTGAACACAAATACCTGTACTTTCTACTTCTTACATGTTGAACCCAAATACCTGTACTTTCTACTTCTTACATCTTGAACCCAAATACCTGTCCTTTCTACTTCTCACTTGTTTAACACAAATACCTGTACTTTCTACTTCTTACATGTTGAACACAAATACCTGTACTTTCTACTTCTTACATGTTGAACACAAATACCTGTACTTTCTACTTCTTACATGTTGAACACAAATACCTGTACTTTCTACTTCTTACATGTTGAACACAAATACCTGTACTTTCTACTTCTTACATGTTGAACACAAATACCTGTACTTTCTACTTCTCACATGTTGAACTCAAATACCTGTACTTTCTACTTCTTACATTTTGAACACAAATACCTGTACTTTCTACTTCTTACATGTTGAACACAAATACCTGTACTTTCTACTTCTAACATGTTGAACACAAATACCTGGACTTTCTACTTCTTACATGTTGAACACAGATACCTGTACTTTCTACTTCTCACATGTTGAACACAAATATCTGTACTTTCTACTTCTTACATTTTGAACACAAATACCTGTACTTTCTACTTCTTACATGTTGAACCCAAATACCTGTACTTTCTACTTCTCACATGTTGAACACAAATATCTGTACTTTCTACTTCTTACATTTTGAACCCAAATACCTGTACTTTCTACTTCTCACATGTTGAACACAAATACCTGTACTTTCTACTTCTTACATGTTGAACCCAAATACCTGTACTTTCTACTTCTTACATGTTGAACACAAATACATGTACTTTCTACTTCTTACATGTTGAACCCAAATACCTGTACTTTCTACTTCTTACATGTTGAACACAAATACCTGTACTTTCTACTTCTTACATGTTGAACACAAATACCTGTACTTTCTACTTCTTACATGTTGAACACAAATACCTGTACTTTCTACTTCTTACATGTTGAACTCAAATACCTGTACTTTCTACTTCTTACATGTTGAACCCAAATACCTGTACATTCTACTTCTTACATGTTGAACACAAATACCTGAACTTTCTACTTCTTACATGTTGAACACAAATACCTGTACTTTCTACTTCTTACATGTTGAACCCAAATACCTGTACTTTCTACTTCTCACATGTTGAACCCAAATACCTGTACTTTCTACTTCTTACATGTTGAACCCAAATACCTGTACTTTCTACTTCTTACATGTTGAACTCAAATACCTGTAGTTCCTACTTCTTACATGTTGAACACAAATACCTGTACTTTCTACTTCTTACATGTTGAACACAAATACCTGAACTTTCTACTTCTTACATGTTGAACACAAATACCTGTACTTTCTACTTCTCACATGTTGAACCCAAATACCTGTACTTTCTACTTCTTACATGTTGAACCCAAATACCTGTACTTTCTACTTCTTACATGTTGAACTCAAATACCTGTAGTTCCTACTTCTTACATGTTGAACACAAATACCTGTACTTTCTGCTTCTCTCATTTCCCAAACAGCTGGTTCCTTTAGTCTGAATGTGTGTTTGGTGGCGTGATCATTATTCTTTAGAGTCATTGCGTGCCTATTGATTTGAACACGATCCGTGTAACCATCATTTCCTGGTCTTCTCTAAAGAAGAGGGACCAATGGAAACGTTGTCATGTTGCCGTTGTTCAGCATGGAAACATTCATTAGCTAACAATGACATTATTGTTCTATTAATATAAAGGGAGGTCAGGTACTCTTTAAAACAGCTGCTAGTTAAGGGTAATTTTTACTGAAGTACATTTCAAAGTTCTTTACTTTTACTTGAGTAAAGAAGTTTAGTCAGTACTTCTACTTTCACCAGAGTACTTTTAAACACGAGTATCTGTACTTCTACTTGAGTAAAGGATGTGTTTAGACTCACATGAAAAGTTTCCTCTCGGCGATTAAGAGCGCTGCAGACGACAGCGAGCTGAAACACTGATCTACTGCCATGAAGTAGAGGGCGCCCATCCTGAAACACAATATATATTTACTGTAATCCAGCACGTTATACGTATATATTATTTACTGATATAAACACAGTATAGCTACCTGTTCTGAAGTCCACTCGCATCGTTCTTCACTCCGAAGAAAATGACTCCGACGACCAGAGCGAGCAACAGAGAGACTGCTATCTGAGGAGCAAAACAGAGATAATGGATCAATTAATAGATACATAATTTATATAAATAAGAAATCAATTAATCCTGTAGTTAAAGCTCTGATAAAAGCCAGGCTTCTTTAAAAATAAATAAATATGGTTTTATGCATTATTTACATTTTTCTATTCACTTGTATCATCATTTATTTTGCCATTATTACTGTTTTTATTGCTTTTAAATCTAGTTGATTACATTTTAATGATTGTTATTGTCTTTGGTGGAATTGTAAAGGCAGTGAAACTCAGAAAAAGTGGTGAAAAATATTTAAAAAATAGCATTTTAAACAAAATATACAGCGTATCTGAGGCTGCAGTTCCTCAAGCGGCCACCAGGTGCTGCTCAAACCACACGTTTGGCCGTAATGAGACCGTTTAAGAAGATAAGATAAGAAGTACTTTATTGATCGTTGCAGCTGCATAAAAAAATACATATATTTAGATTATATTTTATTTCTATTTTAAATCTATATATGTGTTACCTGAGCGAAGGAGGTCTGCGGGTTCAACACGAGGTTCTGGAAGGTTCTCTTGAGAACCCATCTGAACTGAGTGAAGAAACCGGTCTTATAGGTGATGGTTCTGGAGTGAGAGGAAGAGGAGGAAGACTTCTTACCCTCCGTTATCCTCTCTAAAGGGAGAGGGGGAGGTCAGTGTTAATTGGGTTGATCAGTAATTGTCAGATTTAACTCTACAGTAGATTCCGTATGTGTGTGTGTGTGTGTGTGTGTGTGTGTGTGTGTGTGTGTGTGTGTGTGTGTGTGTGTGTACCCAGCTCTGCTCTGGTCTCTCTGTATTGACTGCACTTCCTGTATTCCTGCACCAGTTTATCTTCAATCCCCTGCATCGAGGAGGACGACACGTCAGAGTCTGGAGGAGACAAGAAATAATCATCACAAGGAAATACAACAAAAGTGTATTTATATTTACACACACACACACACACACACACACACACACACACACACACACACACACACACACACACACACACACACACACACACACACACACACACACACACACACACACACACACACACACACACACACACACACACACACACACACACACACACACACACACACACACACACACACACACACACACACACACACACACACACACACACACACACACACACACACACACACACACACACACACACACACACACACACACACACACACACACACACACACACACACACACACCTTCTGTGCTGTTCAGGGCCAGAGCCGCAGCGCTGGAGTCTCCGTTGATGATGTCCAGGAAGAAGTCAGCCGGGTTGTTGTGGGGCTCACAGGTGTACCCTGGGAAATGTAGTTCCAAACACAATCACATGTAGTTCACTTCCTCTCTTTCATGTTTTCGGTTACTTTGGATTTCTTTTAACCTGCCTACCGATTTCAGAGAAGTAGTCCAGAGCGGTCTGAGCCGAGCCGTGGTACACCTTTAGAGAGGAACGAGTTCATGTGAGTTCATTTATTTCACTACGTAGAATATTATAGAAGCTGATGTGATTTTAAGAGAATAATAAAATAGGCAGAAAAGAAAGATAACCAGATTGACCAAAAGTGAGACAAAGTAGAGCAAAGTGAAGCAAGGAGGTAGAACATGACCTAAATAAAGTATATAGACCTGTTTCCCGTGCACCAGCAGCGTGAGGCTGTCGAACAGACGGTAGATTGAATATCTGGGCTGGTGGATGGAGAGGATGATGGTGCGCCCGCTGTTAGCAATCCTGCAGAAACAAGAGCGGAAGAAAGGTTCCTACCTGGTCACAGACACAGTACCATGCTGTATGAAAGCCTTTTTGGGAAACGGGGGTAAAAACCAGGAGAAGTGAATCTGAGATGAAAGTCACTGTTTTTACATGTTTTACTTGGAAAAGTTGTGTTTTTACTCCAAATTACCACCATAATAGCTGTGTGTACGTGTACGTATGTGTTTGTGTGTATCTGGAATCTGGGTGCGACCCTAGATAACAAACTGTCCTTCACTGCAAACATCGCTGCAACAACCCGTTGCTGCAGATACACTCTTTACAACATCAGGAGGACTTGCTGTCACTGAGGAACTGCACACTGCTAAAGCAGCCTCCCTCTCCTCTGTCATCATCCTGCTGGACCTGTCTGCTGCATTCGACACGGTGAATCATCAGATCCTCCTTCGCACTCTCCAAGAACTTGGAGTTTCAGGCTCTGCACTTTCCCTCATCACCTCATACCTCAAAGGCCGTACCTACAGGGTCACTTGGAGAGGGTCGGAGTCCGATCCTTGTCAATTAACTACAGGGGTCCCTCAGGGCTCTGTTCTTGGTCCCCTCCTCTTCTCCTTGTACACAAACTCGCTCGGATCTGTCATTAGCCCGCATGGTTTTTCATACCACTGCTACGCTGACGACACCCAATTAATCCTGTCCTTTCCCCGCTCAGAGACCCAGGTCGTCGCACGCATCTCTGCTTGTCTAGCTGACATCTCTCAGTGGATGTCTGCTCATCACCTCAAGCTCAACCTTGACAAGACTGAACTGCTTTTCCTTCCGGGAAAAGATTGTTCCACTCTTGACCTGACAATCAACATCGGCACCTCTGTTGTTTCCCCGACTCAGACTGCAAGGAATCTGGGTGTGATCCTAGATAACAAACTGTCCTTCACTGCAAACATAGCTGCTACAACCCGCTGCTGCAGATACACGCTTTACAACATCAGGAGGATACGTCCCCAGCTGACCCAGAAAGCCACGTAGGTTCTGGTCCAGGCTCTCGTCACCTCACGCCTAGACTACTGCAACTCCCTCCTGCCTGGTCTACCTGCATGTGCTATCCGACCTCTGCAGCTCATCCAGAATGCAGCGGCTCGTCCGGTCTTCAACCTTCCTAAATTTTCCCACACCACTCCGCTCCTCCGCTCCCTTCACTGGCTTCCAGTGACTGCTAGAATCCACTTCAAGACAATGGTGCTTGCGTACCATGCTGCGAATGGATCTGGCCCTTCCTACATCCAGGACATGGTTAAACCGTACACCCCAGCACGTGCACTCCGCTCTGCATCAGCCAAACGACTCGCTGCACCCTCGCTGCGAAGGGGACCCAAGTTCCCATCAGCAGAAACACGTGGGTTTGCTATCCTGGCTCCAAGATGGTGGAATGAGCTCCCCATTGACATCAGGACAGCAGAAAGCATACACACCTTACAGACTGAAAACTCATCTCTTTCGACTCCACTTCGAGCGATAGAATTACTAACAAAGCACTTATATACTAATAAAGGACTGGCTTATCTAAAGCCAGTTGAGTAGCACTTGAAATGTTTGGCTCTATGAAACCTGTACTTATATGATTCTGTTTTCTTCAAGGTTGTGTCTTCCTGGTCGAATGCACTTATTGTAAGTTGCTTTGGATAAAAGCGTCAGCTAAATGCAATGTAATGTGTGTGTGTGTGTGTGTGTGTGTGTGTGTGTGTGTGTGTGTGTGTGTGTGTGTGTGTGTGTGTGTGTGTGTGTGTGTGTGTGTGTGTGTGTGTACCCAGCTCTGCTCTGGTCTCTCTGTATTGACTGCACTTCCTGTATTCCTGCACCAGTTTATCTTCAATCCCCTGCATCGAGGAGGACGACACGTCAGAGTCTGGAGGAGACAAGAAATAATCATCACAAGGAAATACAACAAAAGTGTATTTATATTTCCACACACACACACACACACACACACACACACACACACACACACACACACACACACACACACACACACACACACACACACACACACACACACACACACACACACACACACACACACACACACACACACACACACACACACACACACACACACACACACACACACACACACACACACACACACACACACACACACACACACACACACACACACACACACACACACACACACACACACACACACACACACACACACACACACACACACACACACACACACACACACACACACACACACACACACACACACACACACACACACCTTCTGTGCTGTTCAGGGCCAGAGCCGCAGCGCTGGAGTCTCCGTTGATGATGTCCAGGAAGAAGTCAGCCGGGTTGTTGTGGGGCTCACAGGTGTACCCTGGGAAATGTAGTTCCAAACACAATCACATGTAGTTCACTTCCTCTCGTTCATGTTTTCGGTTACTTTGGATTTCTTTTAACCTGCCTACCGATTTCAGAGAAGTAGTCCAGAGCGGTCTGAGCCGAGCCGTGGTACACCTTTAGAGAGGAACGAGTTCATGTGAGTTCATTTATTTCACTACGTAGAATATTATAGAAGCTGATGTGATTTTAAGAGAATAATAAAATAGGCAGAAAAGAAAGATAACCAGATTGACCAAAAGTGAGACAAAGTAGAGCAAAGTGAAGCAAGGAGGTAGAACATGACCTAAATAAAGTATATAGACCTGTTTCCCGTGCACCAGCAGCGTGAGGCTGTCGAACAGACGGTAGATTGAATATCTGGGCTGGTGGATGGAGAGGATGATGGTGCGCCCGCTGTTAGCAATCCTGCAGAAACAAGAGCGGAAGAAAGGTTCCTACCTGGTCACAGACACAGTACCATGCTGTATGAAAGCCTTTTTGGGAAACGGGGGTAAAAACCAGGAGAAGTGAATCTGAGATGAAAGTCACTGTTTTTACATGTTTTACTTGGAAAAGTTGTGTTTTTACTCCAAATTACCACCATAATAGCTGTGTGTACGTGTACGTATGTGTTTGTGTGTATCTGGAATCTGGGTGCGACCCTAGATAACAAACTGTCCTTCACTGCAAACATCGCTGCAACAACCCGTTGCTGCAGATACACTCTTTACAACATCAGGAGGACTTGCTGTCACTGAGGAACTGCACACTGCTAAAGCAGCCTCCCTCTCCTCTGTCATCATCCTGCTGGACCTGTCTGCTGCATTCGACACGGTGAATCATCAGATCCTCCTTCGCACTCTCCAAGAACTTGGAGTTTCAGGCTCTGCACTTTCCCTCATCACCTCATACCTCAAAGGCCGTACCTACAGGGTCACTTGGAGAGGGTCGGAGTCCGATCCTTGTCAATTAACTACAGGGGTCCCTCAGGGCTCTGTTCTTGGTCCCCTCCTCTTCTCCTTGTACACAAACTCGCTCGGATCTGTCATTAGCCCGCATGGTTTTTCATACCACTGCTACGCTGACGACACCCAATTAATCCTGTCCTTTCCCCGCTCAGAGACCCAGGTCGTCGCACGCATCTCTGCTTGTCTAGCTGACATCTCTCAGTGGATGTCTGCTCATCACCTCAAGCTCAACCTTGACAAGACTGAACTGCTTTTCCTTCCGGGAAAAGATTGTTCCACTCTTGACCTGACAATCAACATCGGCACCTCTGTTGTTTCCCCGACTCAGACTGCAAGGAATCTGGGTGTGATCCTAGATAACAAACTGTCCTTCACTGCAAACATAGCTGCTACAACCCGCTGCTGCAGATACACGCTTTACAACATCAGGAGGATACGTCCCCAGCTGACCCAGAAAGCCACGTAGGTTCTGGTCCAGGCTCTCGTCACCTCACGCCTAGACTACTGCAACTCCCTCCTGCCTGGTCTACCTGCATGTGCTATCCGACCTCTGCAGCTCATCCAGAATGCAGCGGCTCGTCCGGTCTTCAACCTTCCTAAATTTTCCCACACCACTCCGCTCCTCCGCTCCCTTCACTGGCTTCCAGTGACTGCTAGAATCCACTTCAAGACAATGGTGCTTGCGTACCATGCTGCGAATGGATCTGGCCCTTCCTACATCCAGGACATGGTTAAACCGTACACCCCAGCACGTGCACTCCGCTCTGCATCAGCCAAACGACTCGCTGCACCCTCGCTGCGAAGGGGACCCAAGTTCCCATCAGCAGAAACACGTGGGTTTGCTATCCTGGCTCCAAGATGGTGGAATGAGCTCCCCATTGACATCAGGACAGCAGAAAGCATACACACCTTACAGACTGAAAACTCATCTCTTTCGACTCCACTTCGAGCGATAGAATTACTAACAAAGCACTTATATACTAATAAAGGACTGGCTTATCTAAAGCCAGTTGAGTAGCACTTGAAATGTTTGGCTCTATGAAACCTGTACTTATATGATTCTGTTTTCTTCAAGGTTGTGTCTTCCTGGTCGAATGCACTTATTGTAAGTTGCTTTGGATAAAAGCGTCAGCTAAATGCAATGTAATGTGTGTGTGTGTGTGTGTGTGTGTGTGTGTGTGTGTGTGTGTGTGTGTGTGTGTGTGTGTGTGTGTGTGTGTGTGTGTGTGTGTGTGTGTGTGTACCCAGCTCTGCTCTGGTCTCTCTGTATTGACTGCACTTCCTGTATTCCTGCACCAGTTTATCTTCAATCCCCTGCATCGAGGAGGACGACACGTCAGAGTCTGGAGGAGACAAGAAATAATCATCACAAGGAAATACAACAAAAGTGTATTTGTATTTATATTTCCACACACACACACACACACACACACACACACACACACACACACACACACACACACACACACACACACACACACACACACACACACACACACACACACACACACACACACACACACACACACACACACACACACACACACACACACACACACACACACACACACACACACACACACACACACACACACACACACACACACACACACACACACACACACACACACACACACACACACACACACACACACACACACACACACACACACACACACACACACACACACACACACACACACACACACACACACACACACACACACACACACACACACACACCTTCTGTGCTGTTCAGGGCCAGAGCCGCAGCGCTGGAGTCTCCGTTGATGATGTCCAGGAAGAAGTCAGCCGGGTTGTTGTGGGGCTCACAGGTGTACCCTGGGAAATGTAGTTCCAAACACAATCACATGTAGTTCACTTCCTCTCTTTCATGTTTTCGGTTACTTTGGATTTCTTTTAACCTGCCTACCGATTTCAGAGAAGTAGTCCAGAGCGGTCTGAGCCGAGCCGTGGTACACCTTTAGAGAGGAACGAGTTCATGTGAGTTCATTTATTTCACTACGTAGAATATTATAGAAGCTGATGTGATTTTAAGAGAATAATAAAATAGGCAGAAAAGAAAGATAACCAGATTGACCAAAAGTGAGACAAAGTAGAGCAAAGTGAAGCAAGGAGGTAGAACATGACCTAAATAAAGTATATAGACCTGTTTCCCGTGCACCAGCAGCGTGAGGCTGTCGAACAGACGGTAGATTGAATATCTGGGCTGGTGGATGGAGAGGATGATGGTGCGCCCGCTGTTAGCAATCCTGCAGAAACAAGAGCGGAAGAAAGGTTCCTACCTGGTCACAGACACAGTACCATGCTGTATGAAAGCCTTTTTGGGAAACGGGGGTAAAAACCAGGAGAAGTGAATCTGAGATGAAAGTCACTGTTTTTACATGTTTTACTTGGAAAAGTTGTGTTTTTACTCCAAATTACCACCATAATAGCTGTGTGTACGTGTACGTATGTGTTTGTGTGTATCTGGAATCTGGGTGCGACCCTAGATAACAAACTGTCCTTCACTGCAAACATCGCTGCAACAACCCGTTGCTGCAGATACACTCTTTACAACATCAGGAGGACTTGCTGTCACTGAGGAACTGCACACTGCTAAAGCAGCCTCCCTCTCCTCTGTCATCATCCTGCTGGACCTGTCTGCTGCATTCGACACGGTGAATCATCAGATCCTCCTTCGCACTCTCCAAGAACTTGGAGTTTCAGGCTCTGCACTTTCCCTCATCACCTCATACCTCAAAGGCCGTACCTACAGGGTCACTTGGAGAGGGTCGGAGTCCGATCCTTGTCAATTAACTACAGGGGTCCCTCAGGGCTCTGTTCTTGGTCCCCTCCTCTTCTCCTTGTACACAAACTCGCTCGGATCTGTCATTAGCCCGCATGGTTTTTCATACCACTGCTACGCTGACGACACCCAATTAATCCTGTCCTTTCCCCGCTCAGAGACCCAGGTCGTCGCACGCATCTCTGCTTGTCTAGCTGACATCTCTCAGTGGATGTCTGCTCATCACCTCAAGCTCAACCTTGACAAGACTGAACTGCTTTTCCTTCCGGGAAAAGATTGTTCCACTCTTGACCTGACAATCAACATCGGCACCTCTGTTGTTTCCCCGACTCAGACTGCAAGGAATCTGGGTGTGATCCTAGATAACAAACTGTCCTTCACTGCAAACATAGCTGCTACAACCCGCTGCTGCAGATACACGCTTTACAACATCAGGAGGATACGTCCCCAGCTGACCCAGAAAGCCACGTAGGTTCTGGTCCAGGCTCTCGTCACCTCACGCCTAGACTACTGCAACTCCCTCCTGCCTGGTCTACCTGCATGTGCTATCCGACCTCTGCAGCTCATCCAGAATGCAGCGGCTCGTCCGGTCTTCAACCTTCCTAAATTTTCCCACACCACTCCGCTCCTCCGCTCCCTTCACTGGCTTCCAGTGACTGCTAGAATCCACTTCAAGACAATGGTGCTTGCGTACCATGCTGCGAATGGATCTGGCCCTTCCTACATCCAGGACATGGTTAAACCGTACACCCCAGCACGTGCACTCCGCTCTGCATCAGCCAAACGACTCGCTGCACCCTCGCTGCGAAGGGGACCCAAGTTCCCATCAGCAGAAACACGTGGGTTTGCTATCCTGGCTCCAAGATGGTGGAATGAGCTCCCCATTGACATCAGGACAGCAGAAAGCATACACACCTTACAGACTGAAAACTCATCTCTTTCGACTCCACTTCGAGCGATAGAATTACTAACAAAGCACTTATATACTAATAAAGGACTGGCTTATCTAAAGCCAGTTGAGTAGCACTTGAAATGTTTGGCTCTATGAAACCTGTACTTATATGATTCTGTTTTCTTCAAGGTTGTGTCTTCCTGGTCGAATGCACTTATTGTAAGTTGCTTTGGATAAAAGCGTCAGCTAAATGCAATGTAATGTGTGTGTGTGTGTGTGTGTGTGTGTGTGTGTGTGTGTGTGTGTGTGTGTGTGTGTGTGTGTGTGTGTGTGTGTGTGTGTGTGTGTGTGTGTGTGTGTGTGTGTGTACCTCTTCAGCAGCAGCAGCACAGAGTTAGCGGTGCTAGCATCCAGCCCAGTAGTGGGTTCGTCCAGGAAGAGGACGGGGGGGTCGATGATCAGCTCCATGCCGATGCTCGTCCTCTTCCTCTCCCCCCGAAACACCCCGGATCAGCTCAGTGCCCACACACACACACACACACACACACACACACACACACACACACACACACACACACACTTTTAATCTCAGAGAATCTAGGAAGGTATTTTCCCCCTAAATTTGTGATTTTATTTCTCGTAAACTAACCACTTTATCTCTGAGAATATTACGGTTTTTCCCCCATAAATGTTCGACTGAGTCTCTGTGAATATCTCATACTTTTATCCAAGAATAGTTAAAAAGGGTGTTTCCCATAAATGTGGTAGATTTGGTCTCATAACTTAATCAGGATTTTCCCTGTAGATTCGGAGGGATCATTTATATCATTCTTATTTTTGTTTGGCATTTAAAATGAACAAATATGTTCCCATTACTAGCTTTCTGCATTTGTTTATTTTTTTATTGCACTCCCCCCCCCCTCCTCCTCTTCCTCCTCCTCCTTTTCCTCCTCTCCCCCCCCCCCCTCCTCACCCTGGAGTCGGCCACCCGTCTGAGCCCCAGCTCCTGGATCAGTTTCTCCACTTTCTGCTTCTTCTCCTCCTGAGAGACGGAGGCCGGCAGCCGGAGCGCCGCAGAGAAGGTTAAGTTCTCTCTGACGGTCAGAGTGCCCATCACCACGTCGTCCTGAAGAAGCATGGAGAAGAACGTGAAGAAGAAACATGGAGAAGATGAAGAAGAACGTGAAGAAGAAACATGGAGAAGAAACATGGAGAACAGGAAGAAGAAACATGGAGAAGATGAAGGAGAACATGAAGAAGAAACATGGAGAAGAACGTGAAGAAGAAACATGGAGAAGAAACATGGAGAACATGAAGAAGAAACATGGAGAAGATGAAGAAGAACATGAAGAAGAAACATGGAGAAGAAACATGGAGAAGAACGTGAAGAAGAACGCGAAGAAGAAACATGGAGAAGAAACATGAAGAAGAACGTGAAGAAGAACGTGAAAAAGAAACATGGAGAAGAAACATGAAGAAGAACGTGAAGAAGAAACATGAAGAAGAACGTGAAGAAGAAACATGAAGAAGAACGTGAAGAAGAACGTGAAGAAGAAACATGGAGAATGATCAGAACCAAAACTAAAACAAACCCTGTTAACCCCGCTGTTAAGAGAAGAGAAGATGAGAGGAGAGGAGAGAGGAAAGGAGAGGAGAGGAGAGGAGAGGGGAGAAGAGGAGAGGGGAGGGGAGGAGAGGAGAGGAGAGAGGAGAGGAGAGGGGAGGATAGAGGAGAAGAGAGGAGAGGAGAAGAGAGGAGGGGAGAGAGGAGAGGAGAGGAGAGAGGAGAGGAGGGGAGAGGAGGGGAGGGGAGAGGAGAGGAGAGGAGAGGAGAGAGGAGAGGAGAGAGGAGAGAGGAGAGAGGAGAGGAGAGGAGGGGAGAGGAGAGAGGAGAGAGGAGAGGAGGGGAGAGAGGAGAGGAGAGAGGAGGGGAGAGGAGGGGAGAGGAGAGAGGAGGGGAGAGAGGAGGGGAGAGGAGGGGAGAGGAGAGAGGAGAGGAGAGGAGAGAGGAGGGGATAGGAGGGGAGAGGAGAGAGGAGAGGAGAGGAGAGGAGGGGAGAGGAGAGAGGAGAGGAGGGGAGAGAGCAGGGGAGAGGAGGGGAGAGGAGAGAGGAGGGGAGAGAGGAGAGGAGAGGAGAGGAGAGGAGAGGAGAGGAGAGGAGAGGAGAGGAGGCACTAAATAAAAAGTAATAGTATCACTAAAGTCATTTCAATTCATGCCGAGGGGAAAATGCACATCAGTAATTCATTGAAATTGAAATTGCACGGACACAGTTCTCGAGACATTTGTTATGAACTTGGTTACACAAGGATAAGGACTCAAATGCACGACCCGGGAGCCAAAGGTAAAGTATAATTAATATACTTTATTTGTACAAAAAAAAGGTAACAAAAGAAAATCACTCTTACGAGATGACAAAAAGGGCTTGAACAAGGTACAACAGAAAATCGCTCACAACGTGAGGAACTAAACTTATAATAAGTTTCAGGAGCAAAGATAGGCTTGAATCAAAAAGTGCAAATGCTGAAGAGCAGAACTCTGGCATGAGGACAGGACAAAAACGAACTGACACTGAATGCTGGGAGACTGGGGACTTTAAACACTCAACAACCATACACAGGTGAACACAATCAGGGGCGGGGCTGATACTGATGAGGGAAGTGAGTCAAGGGACCTGAAATGAGGCGTGAAACAAACAAAACAGGAAGTGAGCAATAATAACACATAAATATGAAACATGATTATTAACACTTTTGACGGTGCACAACAGTACCCCCCCCCTCTAGGGCCGACTCCTGACGGCCCAGGCCGATCATAAAAATCCTGAATCAGGGTTTTGTCCACAATGAATCTCGCAGGAACCCAGCACCTTTCCTCGAGACCATAACCCACCCAATCCACCAGGAATTGCTTGCCTCGACCCCTATTGCGGACCTCCAGCAACTTGCGGACCTTGTACGTTAGGCCACCTTCGAAGAACTGGGGTGGTGGAGGGGGCTTGGAGGCGGGAATCAGCGTGCTCTCATGAACTGGCTTAATCTTGCTGACGTGGAATGTAGGGTGTACCCCCATGGTTCTGGGAAGTCTTAGGCGCACAGATACCGGATTGATGACTTTTGACACCGGAAAAGGCCCCACAAACCTTGGAGTCAACTTCTTGGACGCCACCTGAAGTGGTAGGTCCTTGGTGGAAAGCCACACCTTTTGACCCGGTTTGTAGCTGGGAGCGGCCCTGCGGTGGATGTCTGCTACATCCTTCATCCGAGCCGAACTTCGTAGCAGAGATTGGCGAGCTCCAGCCCAAACTCGGCGACAGCGTCTAATCAAGGCGTGAGCTGATGGTACCTTAACTTCCCCTTCGTCGGTTGAGAACAGCGGCGGTTGATAACCATTGGCACAATGGAAAGGCGAGAGACCTGTGGCCGCCGTGGGAAGAGTATTGTGTGCAAACTCCACCCAAGTGAGGTGGTCGCTCCAGTTGGTCTGGTTCTGGAACACGAGACAGCGTAGTGTAGTCTCCAGTTCTTGATTCAGACGCTCCGATTGTCCATTTGATTGAGGGTGGTAACCTGAAGACAAGCTGACAGTAGCGCCTATGAGTCTGCAAAACTCCTTCCAGAAAGCTGAAATGAATTGTGGACCTCTGTCGGAAACAATGTCATTTGGAAATCCGTGGATCCTGAATATTTGGTTCATCATGACCTCTGCGGTACTCTTGGCAGAGGGGATCTTGGTTAGAGGAATGAAATGAACCATCTTGGAGAACCGGTCCACCACTGTCAGAACCGTAGTTTTGCCTCTGGACGAGGGAAGACCTGTCACAAAGTCCATAGATATATGTGACCAGGGACGTTGAGGAATCGGCAGTGGTTGGAGCAAACCCATCTTGACCTGGGACGAGGTCTTATTGCAGGCACACACCGGACAAGCCGCCACGTACTCCTGCACATCCTTCTTCATGGCTGGCCACCAGAAACGCTGCTTAATCCTGTACATAGTCCTTTTAACTCCAGGGTGGCACGAGATCACCGACGTGTGGGCCCAGTGGATGACCTTAGAGTGGAGAGACACAGGAACAAAGAGCAGGTGGTTTGGACCTTTGCTAGGTGCTGGGTTTAATGCGTTAGCCTGTTTAACGTCCAATTCTAATTGCCAGGAAAAGGCTCCGACCATACGGTTTAATGGAAGGATGGTCTTGGGCTCTACCGAAAAAGGTTCTGGATCGAAAAGGCGAGACAAGGCATCAGGCTTCTGATTCTGAGATCCGGGACGGAAAGAGAGAGTGAAGTTGAACCTACTGAAAAATAGAGTCCACCTGGCCTGCCGAGAGTTGAGGCGTTTAGCCTTTCTGATATACTCCAGGTTCTTATGGTCTGTCCAAACTAAGAACGGCTGTTCTGCCCCCTCCAACCAGTGTCTCCATTCCTCCAGAGCAGCTTTTACAGCTAACAGTTCCTTATTTCCCACATCGTAGTTCTTCTCTGCCGCCGTCAGCTTCCGCGACAGGAAGGCACATGGGTGTATCCTGTTGTCTTTCAAGGATTTTTGGGACAAAATGCCTCCAATTCCCTCATTGGAAGCATCGACCTCGACCACAAACTGGCGCTGGGGATCCGGAATGGTGAGAATCGGCGCTGTGGTGAACCTCTCCCTGAGGAGCTGGAAAGCGCAGTCAGCCTGGGGAGTCCACTTGAAGGGAACTTTGGAAGAAGTCAGAACATGCAGAGGAGCAGCTACAGAACTGAAGTTTCTTATAAACTTTCTGTAGAAGTTTGCAAACCCTAAGAACTGCTGAACCTTCTTCCTGGAGTCTGGTGTTGGCCACTTGGAAACTGCACTGACTTTAGCAGGTTCCATCTGCATCTGGTTTGGTGAGATTATATATCCTAGAAAGGCCACCTTTTCTACGTGAAACTCACACTTCTCTGCCTTGACATATAATTGATTCTCGAGTAGTTTCTGCAGAACCTGACGGACATGGTGAACATGGGACTTAGAGTCTGGTGAGAAAATCAAAATGTCATCAAGGTACACAAACACAGAAACATTCAAAAATTCCAGCAAAACCTCATTCACAAAACCCTGAAACACAGCCGGTGCATTACACAGTCCAAAAGGCATAACAAGGTACTCATAGTGACCGCTCTGAGTATTAAATCCTGTCTTCCACTCATCCCCTTCCCTTATTCTAACCAAGTGATAAGCATTTCTTAAGTCCAGCTTGGTAAAAATCTTGGCAGTCTGAAGTAGCTCGAAAGCAGAGGACATGAGTGGCAGAGGATAGCGGTTTTTTACCGTAATGTCATTAAGAGGGCTGTAGTCTATGCAAGGTCTCAGAGAACCGTCCTTTTTTCCCACGAAGAAAAACCCCGCTCCAGCTGGGGAAGATGAAGGACGGATAATCCCTGATTTGAGAGAAGCGGAAATGTAGTCGTCCATTGCCGCTCTCTCTGGCCTTGAGATCGAATACAGTTTTCCCTTGGGAATGGGAGCCCCCGGTAAGAGATTAATGGGGCAATCAAAAGGTCGGTGAGGAGGTAACGACATGGCTTTTGATTTGTTAAATGCTTCCTTAAGATCATGATAACATGACGGTACCTTCTGTAGGTCAGGATAGTCTGGGTGATCAATGACGATCCTACTAGGGTCTGTTGGTGCTTTAACAGAGCGTGAATGTTTACACCTGTTAATGCAATCCTCTCCCCACTCCTTAACCCTTCCTGAGCGCCAGTCAATGTGTGGGTTGTGGATTTTTAGCCACGGAAAACCCAAAATAACCGGATGCTGAGCAGATTCAAAAATGTGAAACTGCATAACTTCAGTGTGGTCATTATTTACAGTGATCTGGATAGGTTCTGTGCAGTGGGTGACTGTAAACAACAAACGTCCGTCTAAAGCACTGGCGGTAATGGGAGAAGATAGAGGGACAGTTTTTATACCAAGCTGTTTGACTATGCCCCAATCCATAAGACTTTCGTCCGCTCCTGAGTCTATTAGCACTCCTTGGGAAATGACCTGATCATTAATAAAAATGTTTACCTTGGTAACTGGACGAGAAGGAAAGTCTGTGGAAAACTTGCTCACCAGCGCCCTCCTCTTGGCTGGTAAGCTTGCTGAAAAACCTCCTCTGGTGGAACGGCTCGTGGGAAAAAGCCCTGGAAACTGGGATGTCCGTCACGGCTGTGTCGACGTTCTCTCTCTCTTTCCCGAAGTCGGTTGTCGATCCGGATGGAAACGGCGATGAGAGATTCCAGGTCCCGGGGTACCTCCAGGGGAGCCAGCTGGTCCTTGATTGAATCTGCTAATCCAGTCCGAAAAGCGTCGCGAAGAGCCGGAATATTCCACCCGCTGTCCGCTGCTGCCGTGCGAAACTCGATAGCATAATCCACCACCTGGCGCTTATGCTGCCGCATCTGAAGTAGTCTTCGGCTGGCTTCTGTTGCAGGTGATGAGTGGTCAAAAATACGACTCATAGTGTCTGTGAAGTCGGGTAATGAGTAACATAGTTCCGTGTCTCTGGACCATTCTGCAGTAGCCCAGGCTGCAGCTCTTCCCGTTAAATGGGACACGATGAACGCCACTTTACCATGGTCTGATGAGAAAGCGCCTGGGTTGTGTTGGAAATGCAGGTCGCACTGCACCAGGAAGGCTCTGCAATTTATGGAATCTCCGGAAAACCTCTCCGGGAGAGCCAGCCTGTAGTGAGGAGGAAACAGCCTGGCTCGGATTGACAGCGTCAACAGGATCCGCGACATGCAGGCGGTCAGCTGTGACTGACGTCATCGGCGGAGCAGTCTGAAGGTGAGTGATGAACTGCTGCATCTGATCCGTCAGCTGTTGTATCTGTGCAGAGAAGGAAACTTGGAGCTCGGCCTGGTTTCCTACCAGTGCCTGCACTCCTTGGCTGATTAATCCCAGCTGTTCCTCGTGACGAAAAATCCTCACGCCTTGGGCTGACAGGGCGGCGTGAAGAGCTTTTGGGTCGGCTGAGTCCATTGTGGTCAGTTCGTTCTGTTATGAACTTGGTTACACAAGGATAAGGACTCAAATGCACGACCCGGGAGCCAAAGGTAAAGTATAATTAATATACTTTATTTGTACAAAAAAAGGTAACAAAAGAAAATCACTCTTACGAGATGACAAAAAGGGCTTGAACAAGGTACAACAGAAAATCGCTCACAACGTGAGGAACTAAACTTATAATAAGTTTCAGGAGCAAAGATAGGCTTGAATCAAAAAATGCAAATGCTGAAGAGCAGAACTCTGGCATGAGGACAGGACAAAAACGAACTGACACTGAATGCTGGGAGACTGGGGACTTTAAACACTCAACAACCATACACAGGTGAACACAATCAGGGGCGGGGCTGATACTGATGAGGGAAGTGAGTCAAGGGACCTGAAATGAGGCGTGAAACAAACAAAACAGGAAGTGAGCAATAATAACACATAAATATGAAACATGATTATTAACACTTTTGACGGTGCACAACAACATTTCACCATAAATCCCATTGGTCACTCTCATGGTGGCGCTAGAGGGAAAGTCAGATTATCATTAATGTCACTAGGGTTCATCCTCTGGAAACCATGAATGTTTGTAGACGCCTGATTGGCTCCTGCAGTTCTACTTCCTGTCTGACCTCCTCTCACCTGCACCACGTATCCCGACAGACACTTGAAGTTTGGAGGCTGGTGAGCTCCGTCGATCAGAACCTCTCCGGAGAGCCCGGCCGGGTCCTTCCTCGCCGCCAACACGTCCAGAAACCTGATGTAGGGAGATTCAAGTTAGAGGGCTGATTGGACACATATTTTACTGACACTTTGTATTTGTTTAACAAACAGTACTTCTTGTATTTTGGATAATTCTTTTTTGAATTTTTCACATATTTTCTGCTTATTTTTTAATATATTTTACTCATAGTTTTTGGGATATTTAACACATTTCACACTCATACAACGTTTCACATATTTTAATAATTATTATTTTTATTTTTATTTTTCACATTATTTTCTGATATTTTCGGCAATTATTTTAAGACATTTTCTGGATAATTCTTCCCATATTTTAGATATATGTTGTTTTACAAATGTCTTGCAGTAATTATTTATTAATTTGAATAATAAAAATAGATTCCCTACCATGTAAAGGAACACGTTATCCTTTAGTTCATCACCAGCTGCAGATGCATGCTTTCCACTGGATGAAAACTACAGTATTTCCCTCTGAGATGTTGGGTTGTCGAAGTTTAAATTAGCATATGAAGTAAATATTAAAGTTCAGACTCACGATGATTTCCCACTTCCTGTTGCTCCCATGATGGCGTTCAATCCCGGCTTCATGAGGCCACTGAGGGAGAAAATAACAAAAACACTTTAGAAAGCAAGCTGGTAACGATTTTGCTGCCTAGAAACACAAGGTGAATAGCCACTTACAATGCTGCAAGTTGTTTTTAGTGAGAAAATGTTGTTTAGTTGTTCAGACTTTTAGGAAAATGACAGGAAGTTCTAGGTTATAATCAGTCCTGAAAAAAGTAAAAATGCATCAGAAAAAAGATCATGGAAAGTGTAGGAGACCAAATTGTTGTGCTCCCTATCTCTGTTTCTTATCCTATATCTAATAGAACTGCTCGGGTCTTGATAGATTGAGTGGGGAAGTTCATGAGATCTTTCTAGAGGGTTATCAAGAATAACTTTTATCCAATGACCTTTTCCCTCTCTGTCTGTGTCTGTGTATTCTCTTGTTCCGATTAACCCAGCCAAATCTTTGTTCTTGTTTTGTATCTATATCTACGCCGGGATCCGGAGTCGAGGCTGATCCTCTTGCTGAAGTCCTGTTTCTTGGATCCTCTATCCTGAGTTCTGGATTAAGTCGTGGACTTCGGGTCGTGGCTGAACCTGTCTCTGCGGTCCTGCCTTGGGTCTCGTCATGCTGCTTCCCTGATGGCTTCCACAGGATTGTAGCTGACATCCTCGTGGATTCATCTTCTTATTACAGACACATGCATTTTCTAACATTCGGTCTATATGCTGTAAAATGTATTATCTCTTCGATTTACACACGGCTTCTATTGCACGTCTGTCCGTCTTGGGAGAGGGATCCCTCCTCTGTTGCTCTCCCTGAGGTTTCTCCCATGTTCCCTTTAAACTGTGGGTTTTCTCTGGAAGTTTTTCCTTGTACGATGTGAGGGTCTAATTATAGAGGGTGTCGTTTTTCTCATACTGATATTCTGAACAATCTGTGCTGTAAAGTGTCTCTACTGTAGGCTATTTTTATTATATGTACAGCACTTTGGCTCGACCTAAAATCGTTTATAAATGTGCTATATAAATAAAACTTGATTTGATTTGAAATGTTTAAATCACATTTGGTCCGATAACTTTAGCGAAAAAGTTAATTGGACAAAACCCTTAAAACTTTAGACACTTCTTTAATAATTCCCAAGAAGACGAGCTGATAAACCAATCAGATTCCAGTATTAGGGGAGGTAGGATTGTAGGTCGTATGATTGTAAAGTGACAACTAAATTAACCAGACCAATGGGAGGCGTGTGGCGCAGTGGGCTAGTGCGTTGGTGTTCGGATCAGGGGGGTCACAGGTTCAAACCCCACTGCAGTCAGGGGGTGTTTCTCAATCGTGAGGATGCTGGCTTGGTGGTCGCGTACTACCAAGTCGCTTCCTTCAGAAAAGAAGCAAGTATGCAAGAAGAATGGAACAGGCTAACAAGTGTGCCACTCTCTCTAACGGTTTCAACATAAACTGTACCAAAAATAAATACCTCACGATGTCTATCTAATTATGAACTTGCTTTACTTTCACGGGACACATTTTTGGTGATAACAAATGTAACAAAGTCACATATTTCCAACACATGTTCTACGCCACTACATACTTACATTTAAATGTGTGCTGCGTCGGTTCAGCCATTCTCCGCAAGGGTTTTTGAAATTGGTGCGTGCGCAAAGCATTGTGGGGATTTTAAGGACGCGAAGTCTACCCATGTGCAGCCTCGAAATTACCCCAAGGACGCGGCCTCGGTGGAATTCCAAGTATGCTGGAGATTGGAACAGTCCTTCAGCGGCACTCGATGACGTAGCATCCTTGAAATATTGGCTTGGAAGCCAGTATCAGTGGCGTAGCCACCAAAGGGCCAGTAAGGGCCCAGGCCCACCCAGTTTACTCATGGGCCCACCCTGAGAAAGCTTCGGTGTTATTTAAAAAAATACATATATTTTTTATTTTTTTAAATGATTTTATTATTATTAATAATATCCAAAGTGAAATTCAAGTGAACAAATATCGAGTTTAATTCATGTTGTATGTGCTTTGTCCTCTGAACCGAACTCATTTACGGTAAAAACTGATTGTTGGTTCCGGCGCGCGCCATAATAACGTGAGAGAGGCAGAGAGCTGCCTGCAAAATAAATGATGGCTCAAAGTTCACTAATGAACTTTGGTTTAAAAAAAAAAAAAGCCAGACTCCAAGAAGAGCCCCCACTGCCCTCATCTAGCAGAGATCTATACGATCATTTTCTGATAACGATGAAATAGCCCCGCCTCCCTCTCCCCACCTCTCCTGCTGCTGGGCTGTCAGAAGAACAAAAAATGTTAACGGAAACTCTGCCGCACGGTTCCCTCGTCCCTTGGAAGAGGGGGAGAGGTGGGTGTTTTTCATCTGCTGGTGGACAGTCCGGAGAGATATACACAGGGTTGGGTTGTAACGGAATACATGTTACGTTACGTTACATGTTGCGTTACGTAATCAGAATACAAAAATCAAGTGTATTCAGCTGGCGCTACAATTGAAAAACGAGTAATCTGATTACAGTTACTTTCGTAAACCTGAAGTGAATACATTTTGGAATACTTATTGGATTTATTGGTGGAAAAGTTTCCTCACAAAATGTAATATTCATTACCGGCAGAACTGTGTGCGCACTGCACGGCGCTGCAGCATGTCTGTGAGCGAGAGAGAGATGCAGCGTGTCTGTGAGGCCCCACCCCCCGCACGCAGATGAGAGAGAGATCTCTTTTAAAATATATTGAAAGTTAGATACGGAGATGGTTAGATAAAATGTGTAAGATAACGTTTATGTAGCATTTCTTTATTGTTGAAATGATGACATTTATAACGGGATCAAATCAAAGTGAATGGCCTGCTGCTGCTGAATGCATGGCGCAAGTGACTGGAAGAAGTTGTAAAAGTTATTACATCGTTTCAGATCATATTAATAATGATAATTCATTCTATTTAGGGGCGCCTTTCAAAGCACCCAAGGACACCTTACAATTCAAAACATATTCCAAGGAAAGGTTTTAAGACAGTACAAAGAATGCAGTCCGGGTGACAGTGGCGGCGCCAGAGATTTTCTCTAGGGGGTGCTGTGGGGTAGCTTGACGTTTCATAGAGGGTGCTCAAACATTAAGGGTTTCCCATTAATACACCAGCGCTACAGTTTAATTTTCTATTGCAACACTCCCCACACGCACATACAGTGTACCCGCGACTGTTACAATGAAGGCTCGGTAATCAGCTCACGGCATATAGGTGTAAGCAGGGATAAAGTGCTATTTTTTACAAGTGGGGAGTGGACCTCACCTCCTCTAGTGGGGTCCGGGGGAAGATTTTTTTTTAAATATTGAAGTTAAAAGCATCAATCTGGTGCACTTTGAGAGCAAAATGAAGAGATCTATGGATATACTGTATCTCTCAACATACATATGAAACAGAACTGTAAACATATTTTCTATTTCTATTTTCTATTTCCGCGGCGGTCGTAAGGATCGCGGCCACTCTAGTCAATGGGTGCTATTCCACCACACGCGCCGCGTTACGGCTCAGACGCGTCCCAGAAGCGGCTCGGCGCAGCGCTTCTCTAAAATTAGGATGAATCCTATTTTTGACGCGGCGCAGCCGTAAGGTATGGTCGGGCAGGCAGCCCCCCCCCCCCCTCACAGGAAGTCAAAAGGTGAGCATCCGGGCCAGGCCCATCCCCCACATATACTAATTTAGCAGACCCCCCTCCTTCATCACAACACCTCCACTACGATACGCACAATGGACAACGAGGTTTTCATCATGGAAGTGGAAAAACACACTATTTTATATGATGTAACCAATGCTTACTACAAGGACAACATCAGAAAGGACAAGGCCTGGTTTTTAGTCGCTGCAGTTTGTGGAGTGGAAGGTAACAACTACATATTAATGTTTTAAAGTTAATTAATACTTGTAGGTACAGTGCAGAGCCATTCAATAAGCACAATTTAAACAGACACAAAAATAAAACATTTAACTACGTAGCCTACTTACTTTCTTGTAGAAGTACAAATGTCCAGGATGCCCGAATCAATAACAAAACTGCGAGCCTGCACGCACGACGCTACGCTACTGAAACGCTTCTGGGACGCGTCCGGTGGGTTATGGCGCTAGAGGAGGTCGGACTGAGCTGAGGTTACCTGAGACTCTCAGTCTGACAGGAGAGAGTTCTCCCTCCACCTTGTTGTTGAAAAAGCTCCTTATATCCGTTAGCTTGGCTAGCTAGCACCAGATGCTAACCACAACAATCTCCGGTAGATACCCACCGGTGCGCGAGCTCTCTCTCTCGCTCGCTTGCGCACGCACACAAAATGGCTCGTGCCACACACACACAGAGCAGAGCTTGAATGAAACACAGAGACCCAGAAGTAAGCTACTTGTACTCACGAGGCCTATTATGTGCAGAATCCCTCTCGCTTTCAGTTGGTTTTGATTGAGTGTCCACACGTGGACGTTTAAGGACTAAAAAACGATCCATTTGTCACTTTGCTGTTGGGCTCCAGCTAACAGGAAGTCACTCAAGTGTCACAAAGTAATTTAGGCCATGGGTAGGTCAAAAATCTAATGGGTGCTGGCCATTGGCCTAGTCATATCACCTGTGTTGGCTTTATGTTTTTGGTCAAACATTTGTTTGTTTCACATTTGCATTGATGTAATCAATAATTTTTCTGATTTAATTTAATAAAAATTATAATTATAATTTTTGAAAAAAATACAACACATATTTCTTGGGGGTGCTTAGGGGGTGCTTTGGCAATCCTGGGGGGTGCTTCAGCACCCCCTAGCTCCCCCCTGGCGCCGCCCCTGCCGGGTGATGGAAAGTATTCCAAAAGTATTCTAAAAGTAATCTGCCACCGGTACCGGCGGGGATTGTTGTTAGCTTCTGATGCGCAGAAGAAAAATCTGGCCCACCCTATTTTTTACAGGCCCACCCTAAAGTACATTTCTGCCTACGCTACTGGCCAGTATCCTCGAGATTGAGAAATGGCCAGCATGTCGTTGTGTCCCTGAGACACCTCACCCCAAAGTGCTCCTGTGGGGATTGCCCACAGTATTGGATAAAAGCGTCTAACAAGTAACATGTCATGTAATGTTCAAAAAGTTTAAAAAAACATCGACCAACCAGGATAGCCAGAAAAAGCCATTACAGGCTACGAGCTTTTCACCAAAAAAAGGAATATTAGTTATAAGACATATTATAATTATCTCTATTAACGTATTGTTCCGTTAGCAACCGAGCTAACTAGCTTCCTTATGTCTGGAAACAATGTTTATGACCCTTTAATGACAATAACGAGACATTTGCTTCTCTTATAGCCTGTTGATGTGTTACTGCTTTCAAACACCTCAAACCTGCAGAAAAGACAGATGGATGAACATCTGTATCTCCGGAGCATTTAACCATTTAAACTGCATTTAAAACATGACATTACTTGTTTACATTTGTTACTGCCTTGTCGTATTGTTCTTGTATTTGTATGGTAATGTTGTATTGTTGTACTGTTCGATGTATCATAGGTCCAATGTATAGTCACTTTGTATATTATATATTCAAAGTTTTAGCTTGTATTGTCAACATGATACTGTCTGTTATGTGTAATTGCACCTTCGGGAATGCTTGGAATGTCGCTGTAGTGACGATAAAGGAATCTAATCTAATTACATTCCCATTTTTGAGGCTGTATTTTAATCACTTTAAGTCGATGAGGATTTCTTTGATCGTCCCTTTCTTCCGACACAGGCAGTTTCCTCCAACGGTCACTTTGTAGTCGATGTTGTGGAAGCTAACGGTGGCGCCGCGCCGCTGCTGGCCCAAACCTGCAGGCTGAAAAACACGTATTATAAACCCAAAATGTGTATATTTTTAATAATATGTGAGGTTATGATCAATGAAGGAAGGGTACCTGGTGTTTGGAGGCTCCATTGGTCCCCATGTCTATCGCCACCTGGCCCTCAGACATCTTCTACCTCTTCCTGCTGAAACACTGAGGATAGATTAGTGTTGTTAACGCTTATACAGGAAACTGACCCGTTTTCAACATAGGTTCAACTTTTCTATGGTTTCTATGGTTTCAATTATCAATTTATTCCCATTTTTCATAATAAATCAAGTTTTAACCTCCAAATAATGAATGAAACATGGATTTCTGTCCATTTTAAGTTTAAAGAACACGTTTTCAAGCAAGTATAAGCCTTTAACATCACATTTTGAAGATTAAATTAGTACGTTATATAAAGATAATAATATATTCAAGGTTGTGTCTATTAATAGTCACTATATTACATAAAACTGACCCATTTTTAACATAGTTTTACGTTTTAATCTAATATTTTCTATGGTTTCAATGCATTTTATATATATATTCCTTATTAACATTTATATATTTCTCAATGTATTCGCATTTTAAAAATTAATCAAGTTTTATCCTTCAAATAATGAGTGTAACATGAATTTATTTTTAGTAAAAAGTGTTACGTTTAGAATTTAAAGCAAAGAAAATTAAACAATCACAACAAAAATAATTTTAATTAGTTTTATCTTTTAATATCGCCTTTCTAAAAATAGAAATATTGTAAATAATGGATTTAAACTGGGTTTTTGTTATTTAATGTTAGCAGCTAATGTTAGCATACTGGGCTAACTAGCTCTACAGCAGCAATGTAAGAGTTATCTCTGTGTTTAATCAGATTATTGTTGGAAATCCAAAACCTACAATATTTATATTAAGTTTTTCAGTCAAAGAACCGCTCCCACGTTCCCCATCTTTAGCCGCATGCGGGCTAATCTAACCTCACACACATCACACGTTACATGTATCTTCACACACACTTAACGTGGTTACACAGAGCATTTAAAGAGCTTTATTTACCTTCTGTAAAGAGTAATCCCAGTGACACTGGCAGCAACAGCAGACAGACTGCGGTGTGTGAGGAGTGTGTGTGAGGAGTGTGTGAGAGAGGAGTGTGTGTGAGGAGTGTGTGAGAGCAGTGTATGGTAAACCCCGTTTCATGACTGAAGGCTAGATAAAAGGAGTAGGCAGGAGTGCAGCTGTCTCTCTCTCTCTCACACACACATGCACACACACACTCACACACGCACACACATACCATGTATACATCACTTCAGGGGACATTACATTGACTTACATGCATTTCTTGGAGATGTAACCATAACCAACACATGCCGAACCCTAACCCTTAACCTTATCCTAACCCAGTGGTTCTCAAACTTTTTCTGTCAAAAATATTGGTGAGTATCTTTTCCAGAGTAATTACTATGTTGCTCTGAAATAGTGATATTTAATCATTTTGGAGTGTATTTATTACTCATAGCTTCTAGATTGCGATCAAAAATGCAGAGTCAATTCTATTGGGGTCAAACCATGACCACGCTGTAACGGAGGTGATCTCTGGGGCCGTAGACCTCCTGGTCCATACCAAACTGAATAAAAGCATTACAACTAGGGAGGCGCCTCGAATAGGAAATAAAGTTATTAGCATATGACACTATTGTAACCTCCCATGTAAGGAAATGTGTCTATGTGTGTGTATGTATGTAAGTTTGTGTATGTGTGTGCCTGTATGTGTGTGTATCTGTGTGTGTATGTGTGTGTGTGTGTGTGTGTATGTGTATCTATGTGTGTGTATGTGTCTGTTTGTATGTATGTGTGTCTGTTTGTATGTGTGTCTGTTCATGTGTGTGTGTGTGTGTGTGTGTGTATGTATGTGTGTGTCTATATGTGTGTGTCTGTCTGTGTGTCTGTTTGTGTGTATGTGTGTGTATGTGTGTGTATGTGTGTGTATGTGTGTGCATGTGTATTTATAAGATAAACTATATTTTTTGATGATCTGTCACATACATTGAAAACAGTTATTATGCTGACTTACATGCCACAGCCTCAGAAACCTGGAGTCATCCTCATGCAGAAATCCAGGCAGGGAGGAGAGCAGCACGTCGGCTATGGACGTCACCTTGATCCTTGAGTGCGAAAACATATCTTTGTTTTACTTTGGATGCTAAACAGCATAGCCACACAACAATTTATATCACAAGGGCTCTTCCATGACTGAAGAGATTACCATTTGGAAGCAATTGAGGCGTCTGCGATCCCACCTGTATCTCATTAGCACAACAACAAGGTGAAATAACATTAACACTGCTGTTCCCTCCCCAAACACAAGTATCTTAATAATAAATCTAAATCTATCAGGCTGACCCTCTGCCCCCCAACACACACACAGAAAATCCACTCTAGTATGATAATAAAACACCAAGAGGCTTAACCGACTCACCTGGAGGTCATAGGCGGTGAAGAGCTGAACTTCAGACACTTCGCCTTTGCGTGCCGCCTTCTTCCTGAACAAGCTCAACAGCATGCCGATCCAACTCCGCGTAAAAGTGGTTCTTCAGGTTGAGGTTCGTTATCCTGTGAAACTCTGCACAAATATAAAATGACTATTTAATTCAGAGTACAATGTATATGTGGACTGAAGGCAGCAGAGATAAACGGAAACATGACATGCTAAATCTGAGTAAACATGCTAAGTTATCAGTGACAAAGGCACACAAAATTATTATATAGTTGTACTATCTAAAATATTTTCACCTGTAACTCCATTGTCAAGGCAGGCCAGCGTTCCAGGATCTCTCCAAAAGGTAGCTCATCATTGATGATCTCATTGCGCCGCAGGGCAAAGGTAGTCTGCATTAACTTTGCAATCAAGGGATGGTTTTTATCTCTCATCTTAACACACACTAGCACCCCCCCCTGCCCCCCAAAATGCGGCGCACCTACAGTGTAAGCGCACCAGTTTCGTTGTGTACACAGGACCACAATGGAAACAAGCCCTCAGGGCTTTTTGTTATCCTTGGCTTTTAGCATTATTGTATAACTGTGCCCCTGTACTTTTTTCAAACTGTTGATAAAGTATTCAATCAAAGAGGGCAGATGAACAAAGAAGAGAGCAATGATCATCATCAGAATATAGAGATTTAACCTTTTCACACACACACACACAGATCAGAAAATGTCTACAAATGTTAGATGATCGTCTTGTTCACTTACCATTGCAACCATGATCAGGCACTGACTGCATGGGATCAAACTGGTGGCAGTTTCCTCTAAAGAAGTCTAGAGGAGGGAAAATAAATGCTGTAACATTTACACAAAAAACACGACTAGTGTGATTTGATTTGTCTACAAAGATATTACTTTACATTTTAGTAGTAAATTGGGTTCATTAGTGAGGAATACAATGGCATACCATTTTGTGCACGTTGTGGGGGTCCAAGGGGGGGTGTACTGCACCGAGCCGTATCCCATTCCCGATATCCCTGTAGAAACAAAATCATTAGTTATATTTCACTATACTTTGGGAGTATCAACATAACCTGATGTTCCAGCATATTGTTGTCAACTACCACAGGATGTCTGAACACAAACTCTGAATTGTAAGTCATACATATGTCAAATAGTATTCATTGAGTTCTGTGTCCCCGTCTCTCAAAATGGTAGTGTAGTGAAAGAGTAGGGCATCATACCAGTACTTGTACTTGCTCGCTGTGGGGCCTGGAGCTGGTGGTAATGGGCAGCACCAAATCCTGACATCCCAGCTGAAACACACAGTAGGAAATAAAGTTTTTAGCATATGACACTATTGTAACCTCCCATGTAAGGAAATGTGTCTATGTGTGTGTATGTGTGTAAGTTTGTGTATGTGTATGTGTATGTGTGTGCCTGTATGTTTGTGTATCTGTGTGTGTGTATGTGTGTGTGTGTGTGTCTGTGTGTGTGTGTCTATGTTTGTGCATGTGTGTGTCTGTCTATGTGTGTGTATGTGTCTGTTTGTATGTATGTGTGTCTGTTTGTATGTGTGTCTGTTCATGTGTGTGTGTGTGTGTGTGTGTGTGTGTGTGTGTGTGTGTGTGTGTGTGTGTGTGTGTGTGTGTCTATGTATGTGTGTGTCTGTGTGTCTATGTGTGTGTCTGTCTGTGTGTCTGTTTGTGTGTATGTGTGTGTGTGTATGTGTGTGTATGTGTGTGTATGTGTGTGCATGTGTATTTATAAGATAAACTATATTTTTTGATGATCTGTCACATACATTGAAAACAGTTATTATGCTGACTTACATGCCACAGCCTCAGAAACCTGGAGTCATCCTCATGCAGAAATCCAGGCAGGGAGGAGAGCAGCACGTCGGCTATGGACGTCACCTTGATCCTTGAGTGCGAAAACTTATCTTTGTTTTACTTTGGATGCTAAACAGCATAGCCACACAACAATTTATATCACAAGGGCTCTTCCATGACTGAAGAGATTACCATTTGAAAGCAATTGAGGCGTCTGCGATCCCACCTGTATCTCATTAGCACAACAACAAGGTGAAATAACATTAACACTGCTGTTCCCTCCCCAAACACAAGTATCTTAATAATAAATCTAAATCTATCAGGCTGACCCTCTGCCCCCCAACACACACACAGAAAATCCACTCTAGTATGATAATAAAACACCAAGAGGCTTAACCGACTCACCTGGAGGTCATAGGCGGTGAAGAGCTGAACTTCAGACACTTCGCCTTTGCGTGCCGCCTTCTTCCTGAACAAGCTCAACAGCATGCCGATCCAACTCCGCGTAAAAGTGGTTCTTCAGGTTGAGGTTCGTTATCCTGTGAAACTCTGCACAAATATAAAATGACTATTTAATTCAGAATACAATGTATATGTGGACTGAAGGCAGCAGAGATAAACAGAAACATGACATGCTAAATCTGAGTAAACATGCCAAGTTATCAGTGACAAAGGCATACAAAATTATTATATAGTTGTAATATCTAAAATATTTTCACCTGTGACTCCATTGTCAAGGCAGATCAGCGTTCCAGGATCTCTCCAAAAGGTAGCTCATCATTGATGATCTCATTGCGCCGCAGCGCAAAGGTAGTCTGCATTAACTTTGCAATCAAGGGATGGTTTTTATCTCTCATCTTAACACACACTAGCACCCCCCCCCCCAAACGCGGCGCACCTACAGTGTAAGCGCACCAGTTTCGTTGCTGCGAGGCTCCACTAGCACCCCCCCCCCCAAGTGCGTTAGTTTCTCCACTGCAAGGCTTTCCAGGTTGAAGAAGCCCTTTATCTGCCAGTTGATTCAGTTTCAGCCTAAAGAGAAAAAACATTGAAGGTTAGCTGGGTTGCAAAGTTTTCACAAAATGATCAGAGAAACACTATTTTCGAGCATTAAATGGCGGCAGGCGGTGCGCTTTCTTCTTTTTTGTTACCGCATGGATGTCTGGGCAGGTTTTATTAACTTTGAGAGGCATAGAGGATTTACGTTAATTTTATCCACTAACGTTGTGCCACAACCATGCTTTCTGCATGTTTTGTAAAAGCAAGCTAACTTGAAGAGAGAGAGAGAGAGTGTGTGTATCCCATACAACTTCTGTTATAATAAGAAAATCACACTCACTCTGTACAGTAACACAAGCTACAGTCAGCAGCCAGTTTGCTAAAAGACTGGACTGGAAAGAGGAGCAAACGGCTAGCCTGGCTCTATCCAGGTAATAACATTTGCATCCGAGCACCTCTAAAGCTCACCAATTAGGTTGTCTTTTTTTGGTTTATTTCTTATAGCTTCACCATCACCTGATTCCAACCTAACCTTTTTTGTTAGATTAAGTTCATGCTTTATTCTTCAACAGGGGATTACAGAGAGACATGAAACAAGGGCAGAGAAGAGACATAAAATACATTATAGGAGTTGGATTCAAACTCGGTAGTCGGTACTATATGGCTCACAAAGAGCATAATTATGTTCTGAATCACCATCAGTCACACCTCACTCCCTAAACTTAAGCTAATAAATAGTTTGCAGGGGAGGAAACTCACCAAACATGCAGTCTTGTATTGCCGGTTCCTTGAATGGCTTCTTGCTGCTGCAACGCTTGTCTTTCTTTCCAGCCCAGTTGTACCGACAGGCTAAGGTGTTAGTCAGAGCAGTTGCCAGCATCCGTCTGATCAGGTTCTCTGAATTGGTGCCTCCTACCAGAGCTAGACGAACAATCTAAATCAGACAAGAGAAACAAATAGGCCACTGCTTTAACTGTTGTATTGAGCTACGTTCTGTGGGACATACGTTAGAAACAGCACAACAGCACTCTTATTTCATACACAGAGACCAACTTTGTTTTTTATACACTTGATACACTGATATTCCAGCACATGGTATTCAGTCAAGTTCATGCCAGTCGTTATGTTTAACCACTTTAACCCTGGTGTCCCACTTTTGGTCATGTCAATATAAATGTTAAATATAAATGTTACTACAATTATATGTGGTTGAGTAGCTAAGACTAGAATTATTTATGGTTGAGTAGCTAAAGGGCAATAACTAAGCACATTTTGACCGCACTGATATTATCCACATTTAATAAATGAATGCAGTTCAGTCTGTCAAATTACCATCTTTTGACGGACTGATTCATTCTTCAGCAATGATTCAGCCTCATTGAAGTCGTCTTCATTGGCGATTGGCAGCTGGATGGGGAACATATGGGTTGTGGCTGACCCTGGTCCCTGACTACCAGCCGGGGTCATGTTGCACTCTGCCAACTCATTCTTGATGAACTGCACATCTCTGGACAGGCCCTTTACCACCACAAGTACTTCAGCGAGCATTGAAGTCATCTTCTGGATGGCAATGTCTTAAGAAAAATATAATTGAAAAGTGTAAAGTGAGAATTGAAAATAACCTGCAAATGACTCATGAGGAATTACACTAAGTCTAATAGACTTGCCTTTCAAAAGCAGCCTGGTGTCATCGCCGTGCATCTGTGTGGTTCCATCTGTAAAACGCAAACATTCATGAGACTTAATCACTGCACACATTTTGAAAGGTTATTAGGTGTGTGTGTGTGTGAATATATTGTGATCAAGTGTTTAGCCAGTAACAGGGGTCTCCCCTTCCCTACAGCTCTTTGGTAAACAGAAAAGGCATTTTCAGTATCCTCTCAGGAGAGAGAACTCATACAGATTAATTGAATACACAGGACCACAATGGAAACAAGCCCTCAGGGCTTTTTGTTATCCATGGCTTTTAGCATTATTAATAATAATAATATAATAGGTTGGATTTATATAGCGCCTTTCAAGGGACCCAAGGTCGCTTTACAAGTAATAGGGCAAAAACAAACATAACAAAACAAAAGTCAGACAGACAAAACAACAGATCGATTTAGGGGCCGAAAGCCTTGGCAAACAGATGGGACTTGAGGGCCCTTTTGAAAGCGTAGAGTGTGGGGATGTTGCGAATCTCCGCAGGGAGAGCGTTCCAGAGGGTGGGGGCTGCCACACTGAAGGCTCTATCCCCGAAGGTTCGCAGTTTGGTGCGGGGGGTGGTAAGCAGGCCAGAGTCTGAGTACCGCAGGTTCCGGGGTGGGGCATGTGGGTGAAGGATGTCCGATAGGTACTGGGGGGCAAGGGCATGGAGGGACTTGTAGGTAAGGAGGAGGACTTTGTAGGATATGCGGGACTTGACCGGCAACCAGTGTAGGTGGATGAGGGTGGGAGTGATGTGCTGCCACGGCTTTGTGTGCGTGAGTACCCTAGCAGCACAGTTTTGGACATACTGGAGCCTGTCCAGGGTTTTGTTAGGAACCCCGAACAGGACACCATTGCAGTAGTCCAAGCGGGTGGTGACAAACGCATGCACTAGGGTTTCGGCAACCGACTCCGAGAGTGACGGTCGGAGTCTGGCAATGTTCCTTAGGTGGTAAAAGGCCGATTTGGTCACAGATTTGACGTGGGAATGGAAGGAAAGGGTGGAGTCGAGGATGACACCCAGGTTGCGGGCTTCAGGAGATGGGGAGATGGAGCAGCTGTCGACCTCGAGGACGAAGTCACCAACCTTCTGGAGCAGGGCCTTGGGTGCCACAACCATGAGCTCTGTTTATTGCTGTTCAGTTTAAGATAGTTGGAAGACATCCATGCTTTGATGTCATGCAGGCAGTTGATGAGAGACTGATGGGGGAGCTGGGAGGATGGAGTGGTGCTGAGATACAGTTGGGTATAATCAGCGTAGCAGTGGAAATTGAGTCCATGATGTCGGATGATCTGGCCGAGGGGGAGCATGTAAATGGTGAACAGGAGGGGGCCAAGCACAGAGCCCTGGGGTACACCGTGGTGGACTGGGGCCGGGGGTGAGTTTGAGCCACTGATGGAGACAAACTGTTTCCTGTTGTGGAGGTAGGATGTCAACCAGGACAGCGCTGTGCCAGTGACACCTAGGAGGTCTGAGAGGCGGGTGAGGAGGATGTTGTGAGAGATGATGTCATTGTATAACTGTGCCCCTGTACTTTTTTCAAACTGTTGATAAAGTATTCAATCAAAGAGGGCAGATGAACAAAGAAGAGAGCAATGATCATCATCAGAAATATAGAGATGTAACCTTTTCACACACACAGATCAGAAAATGTCTACAAATGTTAGATGATCGTCTTGTTCACTTACCATTGCAACCATGATCAGGCACTGACTGCATGGGATCAAACTGGTGGCAGTTTCCTCTAAAGAAGTCTAGAGGAGGGAAAAACAAATGCTGTAACATTTACACAAAAAACACGACTATTGTGATTTGATTTGTCTAGAAAGATATTACTTTACATTTTAGTAGTAAATTGGGTTCATTAGTGAGGAATACAATGGCATACCATTTTGTGCACGTTGTGGGGGTCCAAGGGGGGGTGTACTGCACCGAGCCTTATCCCATTCCCGATATCCCTGTAGAAACAAAATCATTAGTTATATTTCACTATACTTTGGGAGTAGCAACATAACCTGATGTTCCAGCATATTGTTGTCAACTACCACAGGATGTCTGAACACAACATTTGAATTGTAAGTCATACATATGTCAAATAGTATTCATTGAGTTATTTGTCCCGTCTCTCAAAACGGTAGTGTAGTGAAAGAGTAGGGCATCATACCAGTACTTGTACTTGCTCGCTGTGGGGCCTGGAGCTGGTGGTAATGGGCAGCACCAAATCCTGACATCCCAGCTGAAACACACAGTAGGAAATAAAGTTATTAGCATATGACACTATTGTAACCTCCCATGTAAGGAAATGTGTCTATGTGTGTGTATGTGTGTAAGTTTTTGTATGTGTATGTGTGTGCCTGTATGTGTGTGTATCTGTGTGTGTGTGTGTGTGTGTGTCTGTGTGTGTGTGTGTGTGTGTGTGTGTGTGTGTGTGTGTGTGTGTCTATGTATGTGTGTGCCTGTATGTGTATCTGTGTGTATGTGTATCTATGTTTGTGCATGTGTGTGTCTGTCTATGTGTGTGTATGTGTCTGTTTGTATGTGTGTGTGTCTGTTTGTATGTGTGTCTGTTCATGTGTGGTGTGTGTGTGTGTGTGTGTGTGTGTGTGTGTGTGTGTGTGTGTGTGTGTCTATGTGTGTGTCTGTCTGTGTGTCTGTTTGTGTGTATGTGTGTGTATGTTTGTGTATGTGTGTGTATGTGTGTGCATGTGTATTTATAAGATAAACTATATTTTTGATGATCTGTCACATACATTGAAAAACAGTTATTATGCTGACTTACATGCCACAGCCTCAGAAACCTGGAGTCATCCTCATGCAGAAATCCAGGCAGTGAGGAGAGCAGCACGTCGGCTATGGACGTCACCTTGATCCTTGAGTGCGAAAACATATCTTTGTTTTACTTTGGATGCTAAACAGCATAGCCACACAAAGATTTATATCACAAGGGCTCTTCCATGACTGAAGAGATTACCATTGGAAGCAATTGAGGCGTCTGCGATCCCACCTGTATCTCATTAGCACAACAACAAGGTGCAATAACATTAACACTGCTGTTCCTCCCCCAAAACACAAGTATCTTAATAATAAATCTAAATCTATCAGGCTGACCCTCTGCCCCCCAACACACACACAGAAAATCCACTCTAGTATGATAATAAAACACCAAGAGGCTTAACCGACACACCTGGAGTTCATAGGCGGTGAAGAGCTGAACTTCAGACACTTCGCCTTTGCGTGCCGCCTTCTTCCTGAACAAGCTCAACAGCATGCCGATCCAACTCCGCGTAAAAGTGGTTCTTCAGGTTGAGGTTCGTTATCCTGTGAAACTCTGAACAAATATAAAATGACTATTTAATTCAGAGTACAATGTATATGTGGACTGAAGGCAGCAGAGATAAACAGAAACATGACATGCTAAATCTGAGTAAACATGCCAAAGTTATCAGTGACAAAGGCACACAAAATTATTATATAGTTGTAATATCTAAAATATTTTCACCTGTGACTCCTTGTCAAGGCAGGGCCAGCGTTCCAGGATCTCTCCAACAGGTAGCTCATCATTGATGATCTCATTGCACCGCAGGGCAAAGGTAGTCTGTATTAACTTTGCAATCAAGGGATGGTTTTTATCTCTCATCTTAACACACACTAGCACCCCCCTCCCCAAACGCGGCGCACCTACAGTGTAAGCGCACCAGTTTCGCTGCTGCGAGGCTCCACAGGCTCCACTAGCACCCCCCACCCCCCAAGCGCGTTAGTTTTCTCCACTGCAAGGCTTACCAGGTTGAAGAAGCCCTTTATCTGCCAGTTGCTTCAGTTTCAGCCTAAAGAGAAAAAACTTTGAAGGTTAGCTGGGTTGCAAAGTTTTCACAAAATGATCAGAGAAACACTATTTTCGAGCATAAGATGGCGGCAGGCGGCGCGCTTTCTTCTTTTGTTACCGCATGGATGTCTGGGCAGGTTTTATTAACTTTTAGAGGCATAGAGGATTACGTTAATTTTATCCACTAACGTTGTGCCACAACCGTGCGTTCTGCATGTTTTGTAAAAGCAAGCTAACTTGAAACCCATTGTAAAATGAATAGTCTAGTATTTCAAGTTAGCTTGCTTTTACAAACATGGATAAAATGAACGTAAATCCTCTATGCCTCTAAGTCAGTGCTTCTCAAAGTGTGGTCCGCGGACCACTGGTGGTCCGTGAGTATATTGGTAACATTTCATATTTGAAATAAATAAATATATTTAAGTTTTCCGCACCCACGCGGGAATATCTCCGCAATGGAGCGAGGTTAAGTTTTGTGGAGTTAGGTGGTCCGCGAGTGTTTTTTTATTGGTTAAGTGGTCCTTGGTATGAAAAAGTTTGAGAAACACTGCTCTAAGTTAATAAAATATGCTCAGACATGCATGCAGTAACAAAAAAGAAGAAAAAAAACAGCCGCCATTTGCGTTCGAATTTTCCAGAGAACTTTTGCAACACAAACGTTCCACTTTGAGATATGAATTAAAGCAATATAAAATACTGTCTTACACGTTTAAATCATTTTTCAAGTGAGGCAGATATTAAATCTAAGCTAGCTAACAAGAGCTCAAATCAAACACCATGCGACACAAAGTGCATTAGATGCAGAAATTAATAAAACATCATTTAAATACTGTGCAAAGGCAAGACGTAACTTACCAGAGTAGCGCGGTCAAATTCCGGCAGTGAGACTCAAGAGCACGGTGGGCAAAGTATACTTCTGAAAGTTTGAGTGATTTCATCCGAGAGGAGCTACAATGGCGGACTCAAATGAACGCATGGATGAGAGCAGTGAGGCACGTCGGGGGCGGAGCACATACTTGATGACGTCAGACAGATTCAGTAAAAACATTTGAGTACAATCCCCAATATGACCCAAAGTGGATGAATACTGTATACACAATATTACAAATCAGTTCATAGTCATCAGAAAATTAGCGGTGAATTAACTTTTATAAATGTTTGGGTTAAAACAACCCATATTCTTCAAGAAGCTTGTACTGTTCGGTCTTACAGTGCAATAAATCGTTCTAACTCCACAACGATAGGTTTTTAGAATCCGCGTTTCGGATAAGTTGTAAGCTCGCCAAGGCGCACGCGTGGATGTCTTCGCCTTTCTCGTACGACACTCCCACCCAGAGTCCTGCAATTTCAGGGAGCCTCACAGAGGGTAAGACCTTTAGGCCATACTGAATGAAAACTTTGAAAAACAAAGTTCTCGTAGGAATGTCGGACCGGGACACCAAGGGCATCCACGCGTGCGCCTTGATGAGCTGTACGACATATCCGAAATGCCGATTCCAAAACCTTATAGTTATCGAGATATAACGCAAAATAGAAAGCCCCTTGACCCCATCCAATTAAAGAGAACCGTAAGGCCGTGTGTGACGAAAGTTATATGGGCACGTTCGGGGAAGCGCGCTGACCCAGAATCTGGTGTTTGATTTTGAAAAAAATATTTTTCCAAGCCTTTGAGACAGTTATTTATGATTATCTTGGCCATATGGGTCGTACAGCTTCGAGACTGGCACCGTTGGATTCAGCGTCAAAAAGTAAGTCGGAATAGATATATTTTGATAAAAGACAAAACCAAAAACAACAACATTAGAGTCCGAGACCTAGCCCATTAGATTCAACATCCTTTTCTGACTCTGAAAAAGTGTTTTTTAATTTAAAAAAGCAAAATGTTTTTTGAAAAAAAAAAAGAAATCTGCAACTATTTCAAAAATCTGTAACTTCTTATTGAAAAGTTGTAGACCATTGATGTCACCTACCATTCGACTCAGCGCCATCCAATTAGTGGGGGGGGGGGGCATACAAAAAAAAGGAAAAAAAAGATTCTGCCAAGTCCCTAGCTCAATGAATGTTAGGGACCCAAAATTG
>JAPTMU010000392.1:42500-44457 GCA_028583405.1 Pogonophryne albipinna | reverse complement strand
GTGCCTGGACAGCTAGCACCTGAAAAAACCAGAGTGGTGTCTTTCCACCGCTCTGCCCCATGGTACACCGACCAGCTCAGAGCGCAAAAATCAGAGTGTCGGAAGATTGAGCGCAGATGTAGGAAGACTGGCCTAACTGTCCACCTGCTCTCTTTTAGAGATCACCAGAAGGCCTATTCCTCGGCATTGAGAGCAGCCAGGTCAGCCTACTACTCCAACCTGATTGAGACAAATCAAAACAAACCCAAGCACCTATTCTCCACAATACATCGGTTGCTAAAGCCTAGTGATCCCTCATCAACCACTCCTACAACTGATGATTGCAACAGCTTTATGGACGTTTTTAAAACGAAAATTGAAAACATCAGGCTTAACATCGTAAAAGCCTCCTCAAACCAACCTGTCTATCCACAACATCCTGTACTTGCTCCATCAAATTCACCAACCCTCAACTGCTTCACGGAGGTCACGCAAGCTGAGCTTTCAAAAATCATCTCAGCTATGACCTCATCTAGCTGCGCCCTTGATCCTATCCCCACCTCCCTACTGAAAACCTGCTCTACATCCATTATTCCAACTGCCACCACCATAATTAACAAATCATTGTTAAGTGGTGAGGTCCCCCCCTCCCTCAAGCTGGCAGCCATCAGACCTGTACTAAAGAAGCACAATCTCGATCCCGAGGTACTCACAAACTACCGCCCCATCTCAAACCTGCCTTTTCTAGCAAAAGTTCTGGAAAAAGTTGTTGCCCTTCAGCTTCACGAACATCTTCATACTCATGAGCTCTATGAAACCTTCCAGTCTGGTTTCAGACCAGCTCACAGCACTGAAACAGCTCTGGTCAGGGTTCAAAATGACCTACTGATTGCGGCTGACTCTGGTTCCCCAAGCCTACTCATCTTGCTGGACTTAAGTGCAGCATTTGACACTGTTGACCATCGTATCATGTGTCGGCGACTCCAGGAGGTGGGAATCACTGGAAAGGCTTTGGACTTTTTCCACTCGTACCTCACAGGAAGACAGGAATATGTCCGTCTTGGAAAAAGAACCTCCGACACACACTGTGTCACCTCTGGTGTCCCCCAAGGGTCAGTCCTTGGGCCACTGCTCTTTTTAATTTACATGTTGCCCCTGGGACAAATACTGAGAAGCCATAACATCAGCTTCCACATATATGCTGATGACACACAGATCTATTTCCAAACTGCCCCAGATAAAGATCTGGCACTTTCAAATGCCTCAAGATGCCTGGAACACAGTCACCACTGGATGAGCAACAACTCCCTCCAACTGAATAGCAGCAAATCAGAGGCCATTCTGATTGGAACACCAAATCAAACACAAAAAACGGATATCACTCATATCAGCATCAATGGCCACTCCATTCCCCTCTCTCCACTTGTAACAAGCCTTGGTGTGAAACTGGACTCATCCCTTTCATTCCAAGCACACATAAAGACGGTCTGCCAAGCCTCATACTACCACCTGAGGAACATCTCCAGAATGCGACACTCCCTCACCAAACTGGATGCAGAAAAACTGATCCATGCCTTCATCACCTCCCGCATTGATTACTGCAATTCTCTGCTTGCAGGCATTCCAGCAAAAACCACCCAGAGACTGCAATATATACAGAACTGTGCCGCCCGGATACTCACAGGAACCCGCAAATCAGAGCACATCACCCCCATCCGTCACTCCCTCCACTGGCTCCCTGTAACACACCGGATCACCTACAAAGTCCTCATAATGGTATTCAACGCCATCAACCAAACTGGCCCCACCTACCTACAAGAACTGCTGACCAGAAAACAATCCCATACCTCACGCACACTCAGGTCAGACAGCTCCAATCTCCTGGCTGTCCCGCGGACAAAACTGGTCACCATGGGAAACCGTGCTTTCTCCTCTCTGGGTCCACGTCTGTGGAATCAGCTTCCAGAGGACATACGGA
>JAPTMU010000392.1:5000-35000 GCA_028583405.1 Pogonophryne albipinna | reverse complement strand
CAGTCTTTTTCTCATCATGCATCTTGTGTGTAGTGATCCAATATTGTTACCATAGCCTTGCCCTTTAACAGTTATTACGAGCCCTGGCTCAGCCTTACTCACCAAGAGGCCAGCGCCTAGCCTTCTTATGGCGCGTTTCCACTGCAGCGGGTAGCTCGCTTTAAGCGTGCCGAGCCGTGCTGGGCCCGTTTTTGGTTGCGTTTCCACTTGGCCTAGTACCGGCTAGCGGGTCCTAATTCACAGTTGTTCTGGCCCCATAAAATCGTGGTTCTAGGGCCAGGAACAACCAGGCTGAGTCGGGCTGAGTATGCTAAACTAGAGAGAGAATCGCTGGCAAGGGGGCTACAACTACAACAAGATGAACATATTTGACCGTGATTTAATTGTAACACACGTTTCAAAATGATGCCGAAGTAACAACATACTGATACCGGTTAGTAAAAACCATGAATTAATGCTTTGACAAGTCTGCAGACAGACGGCAGGCGAAAAACCCTTTTAAAATCCGTGTTTTCTGAACGGAGCTTGGCTAAGCTAACGCAGTATATGCTCCGACCGTCCACATTCACAACAACGGCCTACAGACATAAATAAAGCAGCGACTGTATTTGCCATGACACAGGCAGTCTGTGGTTTGCACTTGTTTAACTTTTGTCTAGTTTCTGAGCAGATATGAGGAGCTGTGAGCTCTGAGGGCTAACGGCTGTGTTGTTTTTCTGGGGCTCTCATTGAAGATGACGTCACGGCTCCGCCTCCACTGCGTTACTATAGATACTACCCCAGTTCCTAAACTGTAATGGTAATGCGCCAGTCCTAATGAGGCCTAACCATACCGAGCGAGGCCGTGTGGAAATGCGCCATTACAGGCAAAGTCACTGATCAAGTCCTTGAAGTCCAGCTTTCTAGCCAACTGGCTTTCAATGGACAGCATGGCAAGACTGCAAAGCCTTATGGGGGGACAGGGCTGCGGAGCCTAAAGATGGATCTGTTTGTCCTGGCACCAGGGGAGGGACAACTGATTTAGTATGAATAGCTGCTAAAAATGTACCTGCATTTATTAAATGTCAGCTAAAAGAGGAGTGAAATGAAAAACCTCAGCATTTTCTGTGAAGATATTAACAGTACTTAATGTCAGCAAAACATTACAATTATTATTTACAATGGACTTAGCTTAGCTAACAGACTAATTTCCACCACTCATGGACTACACCCACCTTTTCTTTTGAAAAACTGGGTGACATACTGTCGCCCTTTAGTCCCTCTCTCTTGTCTTTCTCTCCTTTCTTTTCTTTTTTGAAAGCCTGACTTTGTGAGTCGTTGAGACATCGTACACACGTAAGTACTAGCATCCCTGCTCCTCATATGCTCTCACTCTCTGCCAGAAAGTGCAGTGCCGCACAGCGTTTGGAGGCAGGACCAAACCATTACATGTAAATAGAGGGGGGTGTACAGAGGCTTTGGACAATTAACTTTTGGAAGAAAAAAAGTGAAATGAATCGTAAGTTTAGTGAGTACATTATCAATTTAACGTTATATTAATGTTAATTGTTGATGATTGATGAAAGGTTACTTAAACATTTTTTCTTAATGTTCTAAAAACGTTTGGGGCCCCTGTCAGTCACGGGCCCTTAGAATCGTCCTAAGTTTTCACCCCCTTACGGCGCCCCTGCTTGCAGGTGCAACTATGTCGCTTTTATCCTGGATAAAGTGTTTAAGTCATAGATGTTTAAAGTTTAACTTCTTCATATTTGACTAATATTATAGTTGACTTTTCATTCAGGAAGTATGACGCTGCGCTGTCAGTATGCTTCTCCATGTTTGTGATTGGTCGAATGCTCCAAATACCACCCCTTTCATGTGAACGCGCACCTAACTAGATAGGACACGGCTGGCTTGAGCGATCCACTTGATAACCCGCGTCGTAGTACAGTTTAGCGAGAGCGCGTATGTTTTGGATTAGGCCAACCGGCTAACTCAAACATATCCAGGTTAGGTTGAACCAGCTTCGTAGTACAGGCCTCAGGTGCTTCTCTACATTTAAGGCGTCTGTGCTGCCATCTGATCTGCGCTGCATAATTCATGACAACAAGTCTATGGTGGGTTTTCTCTTTTGTTTTCAGTTAAGCTGCCAGAAGACAACCGCTAAAGAAAGACATCTGTGTTCCAAAACATCAAACATGTCTAGTTACGTTCAGCTAGATTCTTATGTTTTGGTTCTTGTGTTTTGGTGTCTTGCCTTGTGAATTGAAAATTGGTTGCGATTTTTGTTCATTTTCAAGATTAAAATGAGAGTGTTTTATTCACCGGGAGTCAAGTAGGTGCTGTGAACTCTGAGGAAGAGGAGAAGAAGGACTACAAACCTGCAGGACATGGTGATAAAAAGTGGAGGAAAGAGGAAGAGTGTTGACTTCAAACTGACTGATGGATATTTAAAGGGAAGGTGTGAAGAGGAGGGAGGAGATATGAAGATGATAAATGTCTAGACTAATGTTTTGACAGGGTTTGTGGTTCTTGAATTGCAACAGACTTATTAAACATTATTTATTTAGAGGAAGGTTTAGGGAGCAGCAACGCCCTGATTCACAGGAAGTCAGCAATTAACCAGAATTCACAGGGATTCAACTAAATGAAGGGGTTTTCCACACGTTACCATGTTAAAACATAATAAATACAAATAATATAACCATTTTATTTACTTCAAACGGTACTATACAATCTTTTTTTAACTGGGTAATAATGTTTAACATCGAAAGCTGATCCCCCTTAAAATTATGGTTCTATATAATTAAAACTGCGACTACTGCACATTTGAGTGATGGCCTATTCATCTGAACCATAAAGATTTCCCATTTTTTCCAAAGCCCAATGATTATGAATGTTTAGTTTTATAAATAATGTCGTGAAATGGGTAATATTGCTTAAAATTTCAAGCTGATTTTCCCCAAAAAATTATGTTTTCATACAAATAAACTGCGAATACGGCCCATTTGAGTGATGGCCCATTTGAGCGATGGCCCATTTGAGCGATGGCCTATTCATTTGAACCCTAAAGATTTCCCATTTTTTCCAAAGCCCAATGATAATGAATGTTTAGTTCTATAAAAAAATGTTTTTAAATGGGCAATATGGCTTAAAAATGCAAGCTTATCCCCCCCAAAAAAAATTTTTTCATTAGTGCTGTCAAAATTATCGCGTTAACGGCGGTAATTAATTTTTTGAATTAATTGCGTTAAAAATATTTAACGCATTTAACGCATGTGCAGAATGGCCCGCCCCATACGTACCACCAGTGGCAGCGCCAGGGTATGGCTGGGGTAGGCTACACCCATACCAAGAAATGGCTTAGCCCCACCATGAAAAATTATGTTAAAGTAAGCTAAATAAAGTCCGCCAACTCGCGCGGAGTAAATTGCACAGACAGCAGTTAGTAAGATTGATTTCAGTAGCCACTTGTCTGGAAATACCGAAGACCAGAAACGGTTTTGAAAACTTTTGTCACGTAGTGATCGTCTTCTCAATAGAACATCTTTGATAATGTCGGTGTTGTTGCAGGAAGTCCCGACGGAGAATACTTTTGCTGTAGTACAGGGGTGCACATAACTGGTACGCAGGTTATGTGCGTAATCTGAAACTTGTGTCACAAAGCGCATTTGCGTACCGACGTACTTGTGAAGCTTTTCCAGAAGGCGGTTAGATCACCGGACGACAGAGTCGGTCTCCGTGTGCACAGACAGGGCTGCTGTTAACGTCGGTCTGTACAACGAAATTGTGCCAAAACTACACCAACCGGCTGCGGAGGGAGACTCCCCCCCCCCTTCACTGGAGAACTGCGCTAAAACAGCTGATCACAACGTTCACACTCTGTGGTCACGAAGTACTCCTGTAGCCGCCGCCGCCGCCCCCCCCTCTGTCGACTTTCCTGAAGTACTCCCCCGTTGATAGAAATCAACACGTAATGAATTAAGACACCACGGTTTGATGATTGATAGGTGTGTGGGTTGTCTTTCATTTTGACACGCAGAAAAATGTTATAATAAACATAGATACTGTATGTTAAGGCGAGACACGGCAGGCAAAAACATCGTTTTTCAAGTACTGGTCAATTTTGAGATTTTGTGCTATTTTGATTCTATAACATGTTTTCTTTCAGGCTTTTGGAAGGAAAACGTACAAAATACATATTTAAGTGTTTATTTTACTATAGTTTGTCTATTTGCGTCTGTAGATTTCTCCTAAATTCACCAAAAGTTAGCATTCTAACGTAACATAAAGTACCGCGACCGCCGTGTGCACCATGTCAACAGAGATATCGTTGGAAAGCTCCGTCTCTCCTGCACAATCTCATCGGATCCAAATATGGTCATTTCCTTTGTATCAGCAACCAATCGTGAAAGCACAAAGGGGTCTTAAACCAAGAAACGAAATCTCATTGGCTGGTGTCAATTTCTGATAACGTGATTCGTTCAGATGCGTCACGTGGTGTGCTAAAACACTTCCTTGTTAGCTTTCCACTAGAAATTGAAATCTCAAAATGGCAAAAGAACGGCGAAAAAAACGTTCACAGAGAAGACGACAACAATTGTCACTTGCACGAAGCAAGGTTATACAAAAAACAAATGACCCCGAACATGAAATACCTTCACGGAGTGCCTCGAGGCGCAAGCTGTCATCCAAAGAACAGGAGGGTTTAGCTAGCGCCTCACTGCAATCTTTAAAGGTCGTTTTCTCAAAATGAGTTTTTTCTCCTACTCTGAGTTCGAAATTTCAACTTCAGTAGCACGTAGAGACACCAAACCTTCCAGTTATATTCCTATCAATATTATGAAGGCTTTTACAGAAGGGTTTGTTCATATATCATTCATAGCCTGAATTATACAACATTGTATACCTAAAAACATGACGAAAATTGATATTTTAGGGCTGTTGACAGTATTTTCTGATTTATGGAGTGATAAAAAGAGATATCCAATATCCCTTCTGTAAAAGCCTTAGATACTAATATGACTAAAAAATGAAACAAGAATTTTGAACCTGGCTTTATCCAAAGTTCAGATTTCGATTCCTGAAATGTGTTAAAATATGTGCATATTTAATGAGATAATGGATAATTTGCATATTTAAACATACTATTTCAGAAAACTTGTAATACAAAAAACAATTGCCTTATTGTAAGTAATTAACTGGAGAGATTTCTAGCTGATACCTTTAAGTTAAAAAAATTACCCTATTCACCTGGGGTGTCTCGCCTTAAATGGATATATCCGCCTTCTTTCATTTATCTTTCCATTCCCACAACAATATACATAAAGAAATGGCATATTTTGGATATAGTTCGAATGGTGATTAATCATGATTAATTATTTTTTAAGCTGTGATTAATCTGATTAAAATTTGTAATTGTTTGACAGCCCTAGTTTTCATACAACTAAACCGCGAATACGGCCCATTTGACCAATGGCCCATTCATCTGAACCTTAAATATTTCCCATTTTTTCCAAAAGCCCAATGATTATGTATAATTACTTTTATTACAAATGCTTAGAAAAGGGGGCAATATTGTTTAAAATTGTAAGCTGATCCCCCCAAATAAAATATATTTTCATACAACTAAACTGCGAATATGGCCCATTTGAGCGATGGCCCGTTTGAGCGATGGCCCGTTTGAGCGATGGCATATTCATTTGAACCCTAAAGATTTCCCATTTTTTCCAAAGCCCAATGATTATGAATGTTTAGTTTTATAAAAAGTTTGAGAAACCGGCTCGAGATACACTTTTTGTTATATTCCATGGAATGCTCTTAACATCCCGATAGAAATGAATATCTTAAGTGCTTTGACAAAAAATCCATAAAAAAATGTCAACTGTGGAAGCCGTAGTACTGTAAAATGCACGACCAATCATTTTAGCCGACCCGGCTGAAGTAACTGGATGGCGTACCTACCTGTCAGCCTTCCATCTGTGCACAAACTTCTCTCGTGCCCTCATTGGTCATGTGCGCGTTCGTGTGTGTTGAAGGTGTGGCTCTGTAAGGAAGTGGCATATTTTTTTCGGTTGTGTATTTTCAAATTCTAGCGCACTCGAGCTGGTTTCTCCGAAATTACCTACCCAACCTTTAACGTGTTAATAACGCATTAACGGGAAAAAAAATTAACGCCACTAATTATTTTAATATGTTAATGTATATTTTTTGTCCTCGGCCGCCCCGTAGTTTCAGAGCGCATCGAGTTTAAAATACCATCTACAAGCTGATGCTGACAGCCCCGCTCCTGCCGCCCGCTTGCGGCAGACCACACTTCCACGCTCACCGGCAGGCCCGGACTGGCCATCGGGAGTATGGTACGGGAGGGGGTGTGTATGTGTGGCGCGAGAGAGAGAGAGACCGGGCACACCTTACGTGTTTTGTTGTTGTTAGCATTTGGTGCTAGCTAGCTGCGCTAAAGGATATAAGGAGTTGTTTCAATGAAAACAGAGGAGCGACATTTCGCCGACAACTGCGCCGAGCACTTGACTTTATGCAGGTAGCCAGACAGTGGGACATTGTGCGAAAAGTCAGCACACTCAGCACGGATAGTGCGCGCAACATGATTGCAGCATCCAGGCAGCTCCCGTTCGAGCATATGCCTTGAGTTGCACATAGCTCCACCGATCCATCACAGTGTCTCTCCACACACACACACACACACACACACACACACACACACACACACACACACACACACACACACACACACACACACACACACACACACACACACACACACACACACACACACACACACACACACACACACACACACACACACACACACACACACACACACACACACACACACACGCACACACACTTTGTATTGTATTATTGTATTGTATGAGAGAGGTTCCAGGTTGAATTGAGGCGAATATTTGTAATGTTCAGAGGTTGTTGTGTTTAATATTCATGAGAATATTTGTCATTGTTCAAATGATAATTAACAAACATTTGCATAAAGCAAACACTCATATGTTGATAAGAGTATTAAAAACTTGAAAAATATCCCTCTAAGGTACATTTAGAACAGAAAAAAATGTGCGATTAATCGCGATTAAATATTTTAATCGACTGACAGCCCTAGAACTACAACTAAACTGCGAATTTGACCGATGGCCCTTTAATCTGAACCTTAAAGATATCCCATTTTTACCAAAAAGCCAATGATTATGTAAGATTACCTTTATTACAAATGTTTTAAAATGGGCAATATTGTTTAACATCGTTTTTATACAGTAAAACTGCGATAACTGTCCATTTGACCGATGGCCCATTCATCTGAAACCACAATAGTCTTAAAAGAAAAGTCACTTTTTTCGACAGCCTGATTTCCCGAAAATACACGCTTTCTCTCGTCCAATGAGATATTGTTTAGAGCAGGGGTTTTAAAAGTGTGGGAAGGTGAGCCCCCCCTCAGAGAACATAAGAACAGCCGCGCCCCCCCTCCAAATTATTATTGCTGTTATTATTATTATTGTTGTTGTTGCTATAATGCAGGGGCATTCAATTGCATTTCAAAGAGGTCCAGTAAGAGAACATGTCATTAAATGCTTTGTTTTCGCTGTCTACCTTCCGCCATTTGAAATGACTGTTTTACTGTTTCTCTCCTCTTGTCTCGTCTCTGTGTGTGTGTTTGAATCTATCGTGCTGACTCACTGACTGCACCCATTTGATTGGCTGAGTAGCGTCACCTCCTTAAAACATTAAACAATAACTTTTAAAAACCTTTTTATCTATATTTAAAAACATTATATGCTCCCGGCAACACACTGAACGTCAACTTTGCCTCCTTATTACACTCAGCCATACTTTAGTGGGAACAAAAGCGTCTTTGATGCGCACAGGCGGATGATGCGGGAATGCAATGTAGACAGGAATAAACGCAGATCATCCTCTGGCTGCAGCCTTTGTAGAAGTTGTCGATACTTCTTAATACATGCATGTGTGTATGTACAAGGAATACACAATGCATATGCAAGTGGTGGCTTTATTTATGACCACAGCATGTACAGTGAACATGTACGTTGCATGCCGACTAACAACTGAATGCCTATTACCTTAACACGTCACCGGGTGGCGCACCAGCTACGGTGGCCTGCAAAGGACAAACTTAATCATATGAGAATGATCCACACCCCTTCTCTTTAGCTGATGCTTCTATCTGAAAGTAAATAACATTTAAGGCAGATTGAACATTCCTTTAGCATTTGGTGACACAAACAAATAATATTACTAAATACCTTACCAGGTAACAGGAAAAGGAAATGACTAAACATATCACTTTAACAAGATTGTCCAACAGTGTTACTGCACATATTTAGGGTTTGCTTTGCATGTGCGACCTGATCGTGTTATATATGGTGTGTCACTGTTGTTGCAAGGGAAATGTGATGTGTGTCTTGGTAGTGAAGGGGAACTGTTCTGTGTCAGCCTGCTGTTTCTCTCAGGTGTGTGTGGTGTGTGGGGTACACAGTCCATCATAGAGGGGTCGGTGTTGTGAGGGTTGAAATCTTGAGGCTGCTGTTGCTGGGGCGACGGCTCGGGAACAGGAATGATGTGACGACAATTCCGTCTGTATGAAGTCCCGTCGGCTTGGATTATGTAAGAGCGTGGTTTCTCGCTCACTTCCTTGACAACGCCAAGCCGATCGTATCCTTTTGGGGTCTGCATCCTGATCACTTGTCCCTCTGCGAGGGGTTTCAGAGGAGAACTTGAGATGTCATAGTGGCGCTTTAGGATGAGCCGCTTCTTGAGGAGTTGTGTTCTGATTAGTTGTGTTTTGGGTTTGGCTGTAACAGTTTGGTGCTCACAGGGATGGCTGCACGTGTTTGTCGTGACATCAGGCGTTCAGCAGGAGAGCCTAACGTCAGATCACGGGGAATGTTTCTGAGATTTACCAGGTTGAGGAAGACATCTGTGCCATCTCTGTGTGAAACTTCCATCAGCTGTTTTGCACTGCGAACTGCTCTCTCTGCTAGTCTGTTTGACTGTGGGTATTCAGGACTGCTGGTGATGTGAACAAAGTCCCACTGTTTTGCAAAGTCCTTGAAATGCTGACTGGCGTACTGTCCAGCATTATCAGAGATGAGTGTGTGTGGTGTGCCGAAAACAGAGAAATGTCTTTTCAATTTAGTTATCACAGTTGATGAGGTCACATCCCGGAGAAGGTCGATTTCAAACCAGCCAGAGTATGAGTCCACCAGCACCTGATACCATTTTCCATGCCACTCGAAGGTGTCTGTTGCCACTGTGGACCATGGGAGATCTGGCACAGGATGGAGCTGTAGGGGCTCCTTTTGCTGATGGGATCTGGTGCTGTTGCACACTGCACATGAAAGCAACTGCTCAGTGATGTCTCTAGACATTTCTGGCCAAAAGATGATGCTTCTTGCTCTGCGTTTGGTTGCTTCAATGCCGGGGTGTCCTCTGTGCACTATTTTGATGTACTCTCTGTGCAGGGACTGAGGAATGATAGTTTTGTGGCCTTTCATGACAATTCCCTCTTCTACTGTCATGTCATCTCTGTAGGGAAAGAAGAGACGGACAGCAGGTTGGAGCTGATTCTGTCGGATGGGCCATCCTCTATTAATGACTGCACTGAGAGCTTGCAGATCTTCGTCCTCTGCCGTGTGCTTTCTGAGTTCTTCCAGGCGGGCTGTGGAGATGTAGCTCACAGACATAACTTCATAAGCATCATTTTCAGCAGGGCGTTGAGATGTTTGTGTGGTTGTGGCACGTAAAAGTGTGTCTGCTACATACATACAGTGGGGCAAAAAAGTATTTAGTCAGCCACCAATTGTGCAAGTTATCCCTCTTAAAAAGATGAGAGAGGCCTGTAATTTTCATCCTAGGTACACTTCAACTATGAGAGACAGAATGGGGGGAAAGAATCCAGGAAATCACATTGTAGGATTTTTAATGAATTAATTGGTAAATTCCTCGGTAAAATAAGTATTTGGTCACCTACAAACAAACAAGATGTCTGGCTCTCACAGACCTGTAACTTCTTCTTTAAGAGCCTCCTCTGTCCTCCACTTGTTAACTGTATTAATGGCACCTGTTTGAACTCGTTGTCAGTATAAAAGACACCTGTCCACAACCTCAAACAGTCACACTCCAAACTCCACTATGGCTAAGACCAAAGAGCTGTCAAAGGACACCAGAAACAAAATTGTAGACCTGCACCAGGCTGGGAAGACTGAATCTGCAATAGATAAGCAGCTTGGTGTGAAGAAATCAACTGTGGGAGCAATTATTAGAAAAAGGAAGACATACAAGACCACTGATAATCTCCCTCGATCTGGGGCTCCACGCAAGATCTCACCCCGTGGGGTCAAAATGATCACAAGAACGGTGAGCAAAAGTCCCAGAACCACACGGGGGGACCTAGTCAATGACCTGCAGAGAGCTGGGACCAAAGTAACAAAGGCTACCATCAGTAACACACTACGCCGCCAGGGACTCAAACCCTGCAGTGCCAGACGTGTCCCCCTGCTTAAGCCAGTACATGTCCAGGCCCGTCTGAAGTTTGCTAGAGAGCATTTAGATGATCCAGAAGAGGATTGGGAGAATGTCATATGGTCAGATGAAACCAAAATAGAACTTTTTGGTAAAAACTCAACTAGACGTGTTTGGAGGAGAAAGAATGCTGAGTTGCATCCAAAGAACACCATACCTACTGTGAAACATGGGGGTGGAAACATCATGCTTTGGGGCTGTTTTTCTGCAAAGGAACCAGGACGACTGATCCGTGTAAAGGAAAGAATGAATGGGGCCATGTATCGTGAGATTTTGAGAGACAACCTCCTTCCATCAGCAAGGGCATTGAAGATTAAACGTGGCTGGGTCTTTCAGCATGACAATGATCCCAATCACACCGCCCGGGCAACGTAGGAGTGGCTTCGTAAGAAGCATTTCAAGGTCCTGGAGTGGCCTAGCCAGTCTCCAGATCCCAACCCCATAGAAAATCTTTGGAGGGAGTTGAAATTCCGTGTTGCCCAGCGACAGCCCCAAAACATCACTGCTCTAGAGGAGATCTGCATGGAGGAATGGGCCAAAATACCAGCAACAGTGTGTGAAAACCTTGTGAAGACTTACAGAAAACGTTTGACCTCTGTCATTGCCAACAAAGGGTATATAGCAAAGTATTGAGATGAACTTTTGTTATTGACCAAATACTTATTTTCCAACATAATTTGCAAATAAATTCTTTAAAAATCAGACAATGTGATTTTCTGGATTTTTTTTCTCATTCTGTCTCTCATAGTTGAGGTATACCTAGGATGAAAATTACAGGCCTCTCATCTTTTGAAGTGGGAGAACTTGCACATTTGGTGGCTGACTAAATACTTTTTTGCCCCACTGTATACTTGCCCTTTTTGTACACCAAACTGATGTCGTAGCTCTGCAGCCGGAGCAGCATTCTCTGCAGACGGGCAGGGGCTGTGTGGATGGGCTTCTTTAAGATAGTCACTAAAGGTTGGTGGTCAGTCTCCACCACTACAGGCTTTCCATACACATAGTCTTTGAATTTTGTACAGGAAAACACGACAGCTAGCAGTTCTTTTTCAATTTGTGCATACCTCGTCTCTGTGTCAGTGAGGGTGCGTGATGCAAACGCTACTGGCCTGCCATCTTGCATGCACGCTGCTCCAAGTCCGTAGCATGACGCATCACAGGTGAGCGTGACTGGTCTTTTGACATCATAGTATGACAGGACAGGTGGACTTGAAAAGCATGATCTAAGAAGGTCAAATGCATCCTGATGCTGCTGGAACCAACACCATGCAGTGTCCTTGTGGATGAGTTTTCTCAGTGGCGCTGCGATGTCGCCGAAGTTCGGGATGAACTTGCCGAGGTAGTTAACCATACCAAGGAAACGCTGTAGTGAGACAACGTCTGTGGGTACTGGCATGTTAGTGATTGAATCTGTCTTAGAAGGGTCTGCCTTTAGGCCTTCACTAGTGAAAATGTGATCTACATATCCTACATGATCCAGACGAAACTTGCACTTGGCTGGATTCAGCTTTAGGTTGACTTCTCTCACTCGTTCCAGCACCTTCTTGAGGTTGGCATCATGCTCAGCAACTCCGCGGCCACCAATGATGATGTCGTCAACGATGACAGAACATGGGTAACCTGCAAACAGCTGTTCCATCGAGCGTTGAAATACCTCACTAGCAGAGCTAATGCCGAAGGGCATCCGTAGGAATCTGTACCGCCCAAATGGAGTACTGAAGGTTGTCAACATGGAGGATTTCTTGTCGAGACGTATCTTCCAGAAGGAGTCTTTAGCATCTAGCACAGAAAACACTTTTGCTCCTGACGTCTGTGCTGCAACTTCTTCTACTGTTCTCATAGGGTGGTGTGGTCTTTTCAGCGCAGTGTTGAGGTCTTGTGGATTGATACAGTCTTATTTCCTGCTTGTCTTTTTTGTGTGCTGCCTCCATAGATGAGACCCAGTCTGTGGGCTCAGTAACTGGTATAATGACACCTATGTTTTGCATGTGGTTAAGTTCAGCTTTGACTCTGTCTTGCATTGCAATAGGAATGCGGTGGGCAGGTCTAACCAGGTTGTACACAAGGATCAACTGTCATGGAGTAAGTGATTGGTAGTTCTCCAATGTGACAATTCCCATGTCCACGCATGCCCGAAATCCCAGTAGTGGCTGCACATCTTTGTTCACTATGAAGAAAGGCAACGAATGGTGCTGCTCCTTTAAGCAGCAAGGCAGTATGACCAGGCATTTGGTCTCAATCCTGCTTCCTCCATAAGCAACAAGGTTTATAGCAGTCTCTTGCTTCACAAGTTGCTCGCCATTGGTCACTTGTGTGAACGTTTCTTGAGACAACACATTGCATTTAGCTCCTGTGTCAACTTTCATTTCAGTTGGTGTGCCATTAATGTGAATTGTAACAAATCCTTCTTCTTTGTCTTTAGCTTGAGGATTAACACCATCAACACGTCTTTCGATATCTACGCCATCCACGTAGAACGTGTCTTCTCTGTGTGTTGTGGGCTCTTCCACTGTTACTTCATGTACAGACTGGTTACAATTATTTCTTTTTGAATGACTGTAGCTGCGTGGTTTAGACTTGCAGCATTTTTTGTAGTGATTCACTTTTTCACAGTTATGGCACTTTTGCCCGAAAGCAGGACACTTTTCTCACATAGCTGCATGGCTGCCTCCGCAATTATTACAGTTAGAGATGCTCTGGGAGTGAGCGAGTGACTGTGGCTTTGGCTGATACCTTCTGCTAGAAACAGGTCTCACTGCATCAACACTGGTAGCTTGAACGGCTAACGTCCTGCTGCTTTCCTCTGTCATTTCGTGTATACGACTGAAACAGCTTCAGCAAGTGTCAGTTCACTGTCTCTCAACAGAGTTTTTCTTAAAGAGTCATTGATTATGCCACATACTATTCTGTCACAGATTAGTTCCTCAGCTAAATCTCCAAAATGGCAACTTTTAGCTTTTATCTTCAAATCGCTGCTGAATGACTCAATGCTCTCACCTTGCTTCTGATTTCTTGAATGAAACTTGTGCCTTTCCATTATTCTGCTATGTTGAGGGTTGCATATTTCACTGAATTTCCGTATCAAACAGTCCGGGTCCTCCCTTGATTCAGCTGGGGAGATCACCGCACCGTCGGGGCTTGGCGCGCGCACTTCAGCTGCATACATAATGGATCGTTCACGTTCAATGGCTTCTGGTCCAGCGAGATTGAGGAGGATGTAAGCCTTAGTCCTGGCAGCCTTGTCAGGGTGCGCTGCGGCGATGAAGATTTCATATTCCCTCTCGAAGATCCGCCAGCTCTCCGCGACGTTTCCTTCAAACATAACAGGGTCCGGACGGCAAAATCCATCCGCCATTGTAGCTGGGGCTAGCTTCAGCCAGCTAGTTAGCATTAGCACGGTCCGTGGAAAAAAAATTCTCCAGACGAGAGGAGAGGCTCGTGCCGTCTTCTGACACCATGTAGAAGTTGTCGATACTTCTTAATACATGCATGTGTGTATGTACGAGGAATACACAATGCATAGGCAAGTGGTGGCTTTATTTATGACCACAGCATGTACAGTGAACATGTACGTTGCATGCCGACTAACAACTGAATGCCTATTACCTTAACACGTCACTGGGTGGCGTACCAGCTACGGTGGCCTGCAAAGGACAAACTTAATCATATGAGAATGATCTACAGCAGAGGTGCCCAGTACGTCGACCGGTCGACCGCGGGGGCAATGCTGGTAGATCGCGAGTCATTCATAAAAAAAAAAAATCCACCTCCGTTAAAATAGACAAAACAGGTTTTGATCCCTCCTCCCTTGGCCTCCCTGCCACTTAATTCAGGAGTTTACTTGATTGACAGAAAAAGCGACCTATCGCTTTCCAGTCTGTTAACCCAGAATGCAAAGTGATACAAAATCAGTCAAGTGCCGGGAAAACTCAAATTAAATTAAAGAGACAAACAAGAGACAAACAACAAAATGAGTGCGGGACCGAGCAAAAAGCTAAAAACATACCACTTCCACCCAGAATGAGGAAGAATATTTTGTTGTGATGTCACATTCAAAGGTTATTTGCATTATTTGTAAAGCAAGCGTCGCTCTGCCAAAGAAAGGTAACGTGGAGAGGCATTATCGGAGTGTTCACAAGGCATATGACAGCGACTTCCCTCCGAGTAGCGAGTTGAGAAAGAGAAAGGTCATGTATTATTGCTACACAAACATTATCTCGCAGTCTTAGTGTCGCCAACTCGTTTCTAACATGCAAAAAGACAAAAAATGCATATATGGTCGGTGTATTTTTGATCTTTTCGATCCAGACTAGATCTCTCTCCCCCGTGTGCGAGGGGGCGGGGCAGTTTACACACACGCAGCTGCTCCATGCAGCAACACACGGCGGGGATGGCGGAGAGAAGCGCTCCAAGGTGTGGTTAAATGTTACCCGTCTTGAGGTGGACAATGCTCGTTGTCAAGAGTGTTTAGCATGTAAGGGCGGTAACACGAGCAATTTGTCTAAACATTTAGCAAAAGTGCTCCACATCCAGACGGAGAAATGCACCGGGTTCGACTGTCTTTCTAGTAGCTCTGTAGCCCCATCCACGAGTAACTTTTCCACGTCAGGTGTTATGTATGCTAGCAGCAGCAACACACGGAGTTAACTCAATTATACAAACATGGGTTAATAATTAGAGGTAACTGAGTTACTCTTTATTTTGTTAAAGTTTCAGCTATTCTGTTTACAGTTCTGTCATCAGATTATTTAATATGATTTGTTAAAACATTGTTGTTTCTTTTGATGTGAAATATTATTTATTTAATTTAAATAAAAAGCAATGTCAATTTTGTAAACAATTTGTTAAGTTAATTTAATAATATATGTATTTTTGAATCAAGTATTCATCTTTGTCTTCATTGCTTCCACATGCCTAAAACAACCTCAAGCTAAATCTAAAAGTTGATGGCTAAATAAGAGCGTTTGAGAAATTGTGCAAGGCATACAATAGTCCGAATAGTCGATTAATCGTTTCATTAATCGATAGATTAATCGATTATCAAATGAGTCGTTTGTTGCAGCCCTATTGTAGTTATCCCATGTATAAATAAAACGTGTTATTCAGCAACCCTTGCAATTTGGGATTTTATTTTTGGTGGGTAGACCTCGGTGAGCTGGTCATTTCAAAAGTAGCTCACCAGCCAAAAAAGTGTGGGCACCCCTGATCTACAGCCTTGACCGGTACTTGCTTTTGATCAAAGTCAATGCGGAAAACCCGCACTCACACAGGTTTGTAGGTGGAGGCAGGGGCGGACTGGGACTAAAGATCAGCCCTGGAATCTCACACAGCCCAGCCCACACAAATTGGTAGATCACGCTAGTGAACTGTCAACGGGGGGGAACCTCGCTTGGTGGAAACGGCCCGCTGAACGGACCTCTGTCGCCTGTCAGCGCAACTTAAATGATGCCGTTTAAAAACATAAAAAATAAAGGGCGGTGCCGGCCGTCAGCAAACCGAGCCGGCCGTCAACGGCCCGCTGACGACCGGCCGTAAACACACAGATGGCCTCAAGTTTGTATTTTGTTGGTCGAACGCACTTATTGTAAGTCGCTTTGAATAAAAGCGTCAGCTAAATGCAATGTAATGTAATGTAATGGCCAGTCCGCCCCTAGGCGGAGGTGAAGGGAATGAGCACTTTTACAGCCTTTTTGGCGAGGTGGGGGAACTCGGTCTCCACAGACAGCCAAAAGTGACACTTTACTCGTCTTTTTCTCGTTATTTTTTTCTGAAGCTCTCTCGCGCCTCACACTTTGAAAACCGCTGGTTTAGACTATTTGGTTTTCAAAATAAAGGGCCATCGGAACACACCGGAAAACGTGTTTTTTTTGTCTCGTATTTTAAACTTAAATAATCGTAAACGTTCTACAGAAGTCTATATGGAGGGCAATGATTTACTTTAATCGATTTTTGCTTCAAATAGTATATATATGGGTCCATAACAGATCATTAGGTTACATGCGTGCTGATGTATCGACATGAACATAAATCTGCTATAATATATATAATCACACACACACTCATCAGATGAACCTAGCGTTTCTCTGAGTTCCCTTGACTCCTTTCCTCAACTTTAACTATTACTCTCATTTAATTTAGTGCGTTACTTTTGTTTTTATCGCCCATTTATCATTATTACTTTTGTGTGAACGAAAGTGTCTTGGTTTATTTTCGCTTCTCTTTCTTGCTTCAGCTGTCGGGTGGATGCCTTGCTCAAGGACACGTTATGGAAACAGTTACTCATCACAGGTGTGTGTGTGTGTGTGTGTGTGTGTGTGTGTGTGTGTGTGTGTGTGTGTGTGTGTGTGTGTGTGTGTGTGTGTGTGTGTGTGTGTGTGTGTGTGTGTGTGTGTGTGTGTGTGTGTGTGTGTGTGTGTGTGTGTGTGTGTGTGTGTGTGAAGCTCCAATCATTACTGCTGTTACTCAACTGGAACTGGAGATTTCATCACACAGACAGTTTATATCCACGGTTGAGTGTCTGCTTACATACACACACCGACTGTACTCAACCGTAACACTTTAATATGTGTGTGTGTGTGTGTGTGTGTGTGTGTGTGTGTGTGTGTGTGTGTGTGTGTGTGTGTGTGTGTGTGTGTGTGTGTGTGTGTGTGTGTGTGTGTGTGTGTGTGTGTGTGTGTGTCCTTGATCCTCTTTCATTATCTTGTCCTATCTAAACAAAAGGCGCTTTGTTTGTCAGGCTCTACGGATGCAAATGAGGCCCTGAGAGGCAGCGAAGAAATGTTATTCTGTAAGTCTGATTATTATTTACCAAAACCTAAAAAATTGTATTTTATTTTCTAAAAATATCTCAGAATTCTGACTTTCTTCGAATTCCCTAAAAATTCACTTTTGTTCAGATTTCAATTTTCTTTCCATGATCATTTTTTGAAAATATTATTAATAACTAAAATAAATTAGATTCATAATTCAAATCCAGTATTTTATTTTGTACAAATGTATAAATATAACACTCTTTGCATTTGTGTTAAATTACTTCCTTGGCTCTTGAACTTTAAAGTGCAAAAAGAGAGAAATCAATAAATCACAGTTTATCATTAAAATGCACCGAAGACTGCGCCGTTAGTAAGGAGTGAAACTAAATATATATATATACTCGCCACGTAAGAAACAGATATTTAAACTGCAATTTTAACTGAGAGCCATACAGACAGGTATCACAGGGATGATGAAGGTAATGAAGATGAAGAAGATGGAGGTCTAGGTGAACTTCCGGATGAAGCGCAGTTTGAGGTACACGATGGTCAGGAAGCAGAAGGTCATGACGCCCAGAGCCACGTAGTTCTGCCAGAGACCCCAAGTGGACCAATCAACACCCTGATAGTCCAGAAACTCCTCCCCTGTACACACACACACACACACACACACACACACACACACACACACACACACACACACACACACACACACACACACACACACACACACACACACACACACACACACACACTGGAATATACTCTAACCAGTCACATCATGCTGCTACTTAAAGTGGACCTATCATGCTGTATTTGAATAATATAGTGTAGGACCATACCTATATAAGGCATATTTATACTTTTAATTTTTCAAAATACCAAACAGATCATGCATTTTAGCCATTCCTCATTTCGCTCAATTTAACACTGTCTTTGCATGGGCTGATTCTGTGAGAACAGCACCATCTACAGGCCTGGCATATGTACTACAGCGTCTCCAGCGCTTTCCAACGGCAATGTCTGTGGCTGTCTCCTCCTGATTGGTGGAGTTGTCCCAATAGCCGTAGCGCCACTTCTGTGACGTCATAGAAGTGTTCAAATCTGGATCAGTCTGTATCAGATCCGTTGCAGCCCCTTTTTAAGAGATTTGGGTATGGAGGAAAATAGAGAGGGTTGTGTTTTCTGACACTTGGTGAGTTCCCTGGAACACCGAGGACACATATTCATGTATACAAGACGTACAAAAGTGCATTTTGCATGATAGGTCCCCTTTAAAAGAGGACAGTATGTAGTGTCTCTACTGGGACATGTCTCCTTCCTTTAATGTTCAAAAAGCTCTTTATTTTTCTCATACTGCACCTTTTTTCACCCTCTGTCTGAAACCTTTGTCTATAACGTACAATGTGTTGGAGCGCTAGCCAATAGGACGCGAGTGTTACATAGTGATGTCACTATTTTAGCCTTTGCAGACCATTTACATGCAGAGAAAAAGGGATAAGCCCAGAAAGCACAATAGGGCCTCTTTAAATACACATTTGTACTCACGCGATCCCCGGGGGGATGTTTGTTGTGTTGATGCCGCCGCAGAACTTCAGACCTGTGAACTCGTTAATCTGCAGAGCCTGAAGAGACACGGAGGTATAACAACATATTATACACAGAATAAACACTTTTCATCACTTTAATCTATCACTAAACAACTGTGTGTGTGTGTGTGTGTGTGTGTGTGTGTGTGTGTGTGTGTGTGTGTGTGTGTGTGTGTGTGTGTGTGTGTGTGTGTGTGTGTGTGTGCGCGTGCTCACAGCGAGGCCGTATCGTGGGATGCTGAAGTATTTGAGCCATGCGAGCCAGCTGGCGATGGATCGAAGATTGACGAGAAGACCGGCGAAGATCTGAGGAGAGAAACATTACACAGGTGAGAAAATATAACTGTGTGTGTGTGTGTGTGTGTGTGTGTGTGTGTGTGTGTGTGTGTGTGTCACCATCAGGAACACGGAGGCGATGGTCATGAAGATAATTGTTTTTGTGCGTTTGTTTTGTTTTTAATGATGTGTTAAATGCCTATGTGTATACCATTTCTCTCAAATATTGTTCACAAATCTGTGATAGTGAGCACTTCTCCTTTGCCGAGATAATCCATCCCACCTCACAGGTGTGGCATATCAAGATGCTGATTAGACAGCATGATTATTGCACAGGTGTGCCTTAGGCTGGCCACAATAAAAGGCCACTCTGAAACGTGCAGTTTTGCTTTATTGGGGGGGTCTGGGGGGGTCCGAAAACCAGGCAGTATCTGGTGTGAGGGGTAGGGTTAGGGTTAGGGTTAGGGTAATGTTGTGAATCGAGTGGCCTGTGTTCGTCGTCCATAACATACGCCTGCCCATACCATAACCCCACCACCACCATGGGTCACTCCATTCACAACATTACCCTAACCCTAACCCTACCCCAGGAAAAAACAGGCACTCGCTTGTTTAATTATTATTTGAAGTGAGAAGTTGTCTGTCAGTCGGACTGACGGAGGGACGGACCCCCCCCCCCCAAACGAAAACTTTTCGGTTCTCCACGAATTACACAAGTCACCCAAATCAGCGTTAAAAAAGCGGGAGGCGCCAAAAAGCGACTCATTTGCATCACTGTTTATTATTGTGCATAAAACAGAATTACTTTTGAGTTTTGATTAGAAAAACATCCCTCCTTTCCTCCTATGGCCTTATGTCCTGCTTGTTTTAACTATATACGCAACCTCTGGCATTTTTTCAGTAATTTGTAATGCTTTTTCTTTCCGGTTTGATGCCTCATTTTGTAACCCATTCTTTTATATATGTTTGTTGTTCTTAACAAAGTGGTTTCTGACATCTTTTCTTTGGCATCCTGACTTCATTTTTGGGCAATTTCCACCAACATGTGACCATTTATAGGCCAACTCAGAGAGACATTAACAGGAGACTGAGAACAAGTCAACAGACGGCTGTAACATCTCTATAAATTAGTAAAGAAATAGTCCTTGGAAGGTTCCCTTAGTTAAGTAAAAAGTGTTTAAGGCGAGGACTTAAGGGTAACAAACACAGAGGTCTTGAAAAATATCTTATTAAAACGTGCTAAAAGAAAAATTCAAACAGTTTCAATGAAAACATCAATTCAGTTTGCTGGGAATAAAAAACCTAAAAAAGGAATAGAGAAACATCTTCAAAACTGCTGAGTCATGTTATGGGTTGCTGTCTGCATCCTGAGTCAGTGTGTGTGTGTCTGTGTGTGTGTGTGTGTGTGTGTGTGTGTGTGTGTGTGTGTGTGTGTGTGTGTGTGTGTGTGTGTGTGTGTGTGTGTGTGTGTGTGTGTGTGAGTGTGTGTCACCATCATGACGATGAAGGCGATGGTCATGAAGATGTTGGCGATGGCGACCACCGTCTGGTCGGCGGAGATAGCGAGCGCCATGGCGGTGGCTGTGTAGGTCACCATGGTGATGGAGAACACGAAGATGAAGAAGGCCGTCACCGTGGGCTTCAGACCTGTGAGGGAGAGGAGATAAAATAATGTTAATAAAATAACAAATTCAAAGAAAATGTTCAATATGTCTACAAACAAATTAGATAAAGGTGCTAACAGGACGAAGCACTAAAAGGGATATTAGGGTGGAAAGAAGGGCAGTTGCCGTCTACATTTAAATGAATTGTTATTATTATTTTTTATTATGGAATCATTTACTGAAATACATTTTCTTTTCAACACACTTGTAATCATGATTTTAAATATTATTTCTTCTTTTATTAATTTCTTTTGTATTAATTTTTATTTTATTTTAATTTGTAAATAAAAATTAATATGAAAATAAAATAAGATTAATTATTTGTATTATTTTTTTGACTTATCGATTATTCGTTAGGCCTATAAAACATACAAAAGAGTCCAGATATAAAGACTTCAAATAGTTTAATTCATTCAACATGCCATCAAGATTTCAATTGACAATTTTTAAAGAATGTATGTACCTTTCGGGACCTTAGGAAGGCGTCTTTTTTATTTAAATGAATTATTATAATTTTTTATTATGGAATCATTTATCTAAATACATTTTCTTTCCACCCCACTTTCATAAATTATTTTAAATATTATTATTTATTCTTCAACTAATATTTTTGGGATTATTTAATATTTTTAAATACACACATTGTAAATACAAATTCACAAGAAAATGTAATTATTTAGGTTATTTTTGGGATGTATGCATTAATTGTAATGCCTATAAAACATCCCAAATTAATTTGACATACAATTAAAAAAGTAATGTACCTTTCGGGACCTTGAGAAGGCGTTTTTCCCTAAATCACGACGTTAAAAACTCAAATATTAAAATAGTTAATGATTAGTTTGGGTATATTTAAAGCTGAGTGTGTGTGTTGGACGCACCGATCATGAAGTAGGAGACGCAGCCGTACAAGATGGCAGGGATCGTCCTCAGAGTGATGAAGTCTGACAGCATCTTACACAGGAAGTACACCGACACACGGTAATACCCGCTGATGTACTCGTGACTGAGGAGGAAAACACACACAGAGGGTTATTAACAGGAACATTTCAATATAAATCCCCGTCTGTTATGTCCAGAGGTGGGAAGTAGTGGAGTACAAATACTTTGTTACTGTACTTAAAGGTGGGGTAGGTCATTTTGGAGAAACCAGCTCGAGTGCGCTAGAATTTGAAAATACACAACCGGAACAAATCTGCCACTTCCTTACAGAGCCCCTCCTCCAACACACACGAACGCGCACATGACCAATGAGGGCACGAGATAAGTTTGTGCACAGATGGAAGGCTGACAGGCAGGTAGGCCATCCAGTTACTTTAGCCGGGCCGGCTCAGATGATTGGTCGTGCTTTTTACAGTGCTACGGCTTCCACAGATGAGATGTTTTTATGGATTTATTGTCAAAGCATTTAATATATTCATTGCTATCGGGATGTTAAGAGCATTCCATGGAATATAACAAAAAGTGTATCTGAAGTGAATTACCTTTAAGTACATTTTTCTGGTATCAGTACTTTACTCCACGACTTTTTACTTTGACTTCTCACATGTTGAACACAAATACCTGTACTTTCTACTTCTTACATGTTGAACACAAATACCTGTACTTTCTACTTCTTACATGTTGAACTCAAATACCTGTACTTTCTACTTTTTACATTTTGAACACAAATACCTGTACTTTCTACTTCTTACATGTTGAACACAAATACCTGTACTTTCTACATTTTACATTTTGAACACAAATACCTGTACTTTCTACTTTTTACATGTTGAACTCAAATACCTGTACTTTCTACTTCTTACATGTTGAACACAAATACCTGTAGTTTCTACTTCTTACATGTTGAACACAAATACCTGTACTTTCTACTTTTTACATTTTGAACACAAATACCTGTACTTTCTACTTCTTACTTTTTGAACACAAATACCTGTACTTTCTACTTCTTACATGTTGAACTCAAATACCTGTACTTTCTACTTCTTACATGTTGAACTCAAATACCTGTACTTTCTACTTCTTACATGTTGAACACAAATACCTGTACTTTCTACTTCTTACATGTTGAACTCAAATACCTGTACTTTCTACTTCTTACATGTTGAACTCAAATACCTGTACTTTCTACCTCTTAAATGTTGAACACAAATACCTGTACTTTCTACTTCTTACATGTTGAACCCAAATACCTGTACTTTCTACTTCTTACATCTTGAACACAAATACCTGTCCTTTCTACTTCTTACATGTTGAACACAAATACCTGTACTTTCTACTTCTTACATGTTGAACCCAAATAACTGTACTTTCTACTTCTTACATGTTGAACACAAATACCTGTACTTTCTACTTCTTACATGTTGAACACAAATACCTGTACTTTCTACTTCTTACATGTTGAACACAAATACCTGTACTTTCTACTTCTTACATGTTGAACACAAATACCTGTACTTTCTACTTCTTACATGTTGAACACAAATACCTGTACTTTCTACTTCTTACTCTTTGAACCCAAATACCTGTACTTTCTACTTCTTACATGTTGAACACAAATACCTGTACTTTCTACTTCTTACATGTTGAACACAAATACCTGTACTTTCTACTTCTTACATGTTGAACACAAATACCTGTACTTTCTACTTCTTACATGTGAACACAAATACCTGTACTTTCTACTTCTCACATGTTGAACTCAAATACCTGTACTTTCTACTTCTCACATGTTGAACACAAATACCTGTACTTTCTACTTCTTACATGTTGAACTCAAATACCTGTACTTTCTACTTCTTACATGTTGAACACAAATACCTGTACTTTCTACTTCTTACATGTTGAACACAAATACCTGGACTTTCTACTTCTTACATGTTGAACACAAATACCTGTACTTTCTACATTTTACATTTTGAACACAAATACCTGTACTTTCTACTTTTTACATGTTGAACTCAAATACCTGTACTTTCTACTTCTTACATGTTGAACACAAATACCTGTAGTTTCTACTTCTTACATGTTGAACACAAATACCTGTACTTTCTACTTTTTACATTTTGAACACAAATACCTGTACTTTCTACTTCTTACTTTTTGAACACAAATACCTGTACTTTTCTACTTCTTACATGTTGAACTCAAATACCTGTACTTTCTACTTCTTACATGTTGAACTCAAATACCTGTACTTTCTACTTCTTACATGTTGAACACAAATACCTGTACTTTCTACTTCTTACATGTTGAACTCAAATACCTGTACTTTCTACTTCTTACATGTTGAACTCAAATACCTGTACTTTCTACCTCTTAAATGTTGAACACAAATACCTGTACTTTCTACTTCTTACATGTTGAACCCAAATACCTGTACTTTCTACTTCTTACATCTTGAACACAAATACCTGTCCTTTCTACTTCTTACATGTTGAACACAAATACCTGTACTTTCTACTTCTTACATGTTGAACCCAAATACCTGTACTTTCTACTTCTTACATGTTGAACACAAATACCTGTACTTTCTACTTCTTACATGTTGAACACAAATACCTGTACTTTCTACTTCTTACCTGTTGAACACAAATACCTGTACTTTCTACTTCTTACATGTTGAACACAAATACCTGTACTTTCTACTTCTTACATGTTGAACACAAATACCTGTACTTTCTACTTCTTACTCTTTGAACCCAAATACCTGTACTTTCTACTTCTTACATGTTGAACACAAATACCTGTACTTTCTACTTCTTACATGTTGAACACAAATACCTGTACTTTCTACTTCTTACATGTTGAACACAAATACCTGTACTTTCTACTTCTTACATGTTGAACACAAATACCTGTACTTTCTACTTCTCACATGTTGAACTCAAATACCTGTACTTTCTACTTCTCACATGTTGAACACAAATACCTGTACTTTCTACTTCTTACATGTTGAACTCAAATACCTGTACTTTCTACTTCTTACATGTTGAACACAAATACCTGTACTTTCTACTTCTTACATGTTGAACACAAATACCTGTACTTTCTACTTCTTACATGTTGAACACAAATACCTGTACTTTCTACTTCTTACATGTTGAACACAAATACTGTACTTTCTACTTCTTACATTTGAACACAAATACCTGTACTTTCTACTTCTTACATGTTGAACCCAAATACCTGTACTTTCTACTTCTTACATGTTGAACTCAAATACCTGTACTTTCTACTTCTTACATCTTGAACACAAATACATGTACTTTCTACTTTTACATGTTGAACACAAATACCTGTACTTTCTACTTCTTACATGTTGAACCAAATACCTGTACTTTCTACTTCTTACATGTTGAACACAAATACCTGTACTTTCTACTTCTTACATGTTGAACACAAATACCTGTACTTTCTACTTCTTACATGTTGAACACAAATACCTGTACTTTCTACTTCTTACATGTTGAATACAAATACCTGTACTTTCTACTTCTTACATGTTGAACACAAATACCTGTACTTTCTACTTCTTACATGTTGAACACAAATACCTGTACTTTCTACTTCTTACATGTTGAATACAAATACCTGTACTTTCTACTTCTTACATGTTGAACCCAAATACCTGTACTTTCTACTTCTTACATGTTGAACTCAAATACCTGTACTTTCTACTTCTCACATTTCCCAAAGAGCTGGTTCCTTTAGTCTGAATGTGTGTTTGGTGGCGTGATCATTATTCTTTAGAGTCATTGCGTGCCTATTGATTTGAACACGATCCGTGTATCCATCATTTCCTGGTCTTCTCTAAAGAAGAGGGACCAATGGAAACGTTGTCATGTTGCCGTTGTTCAGCATGGAAACATTCATTAGCTAACAATGACATTATTGTTCTATTAATATAAAGGGAGGTCAGGTACTCTTTAAAACAGCTGCTAGTTATGGGTAATTTTTACTGAAGTACATTTCAAAGTTCTTTACTTTTACTTGAGTAAAGAAGTTTAGTCAGTACTTCTACTTTCACCAGAGTACTTTTTAAACCACGAGTATCTGTACTTCTACTTGAGTAAAGGATGTGTTTAGACTCACATGAAAAGTTTCCTCTCGGCGATGAAGAGCTCTGCAGACGACTGCGAGCTGAAACACTGATCTACTGCCATGAAGTAGAGGGCGCCCATCCTGAAACACAACATATATTTACTGTAATCCAGCACGTTATACGTATATATTATTTACTGATATAAACACAGTATAGCTACCTGTTCTGAAGTCCAGTCGCATCGTTCTTCACTCCGAAGAAAATGACTCCGACGATCAGAGCGAGCAACAGAGAGACTGCTATCTGAGGAGCAAAACAGAGATAATGGATCAATTAATAGATACATAATTTATATAAATAAGAAATCAATTAATCCTGTAGTTAAAGCTCTGATAAAAGCCAGGCTTCTTTAAAAATAAATAAATATGGTTTTATGCATTATTTACATTTTTCTATTCACTTGTATCATCATTTATTTTGCCATTATTACTGTTTTTATTGCTTTTAAATCTAGTTGATTACATTTTAATGATTGTTATTGTCTTTGGTGGAATTGTAAAGGCAGTGAAACTCAGAAAAAGTGGTGAAAAATATTTAAAAAGTAGCATTTAAAAAAAATATACAGCGTATCTGAGGCTGCAGTTCCTCAAGCGGCCACCAGGTGCTGCTCAAACCACACGTTTGGCCGTAATGAGACAGTTTGAGAAGATAAGATAAGAAGTACTTTATTGATCGTTGCAGCTGCATAAAAAAATACATATATTTAGATTATATTTTATTTCTATTTTAAATCTATATATGTGTTACCTGAGCGAAGGAGGTCTGCGGGTTCAACAGGAGGTTCTGGAAGGTTCTCTTGAGAACCCATCTGAACTGAGTGAAGAAACCGGTCTTATAGGTGATGGTTCTGGAGCGAGAGGAAGAGGAGGAAGACTTCTTACCCTCCATTATCCTCTCTAAAGGGAGAGGGGGAGGTCAGTGTTAATTGGGTTGATTAGTAATTGTCAGATTTAACTCTACAGTAGATTCCGTATGTGTGTGTGTGTGTGTGTGTGTGTGTGTGTGTGTGTGTGTGTACCCAGCTCTGCTCCGGTCTCTCTGTATTGACTGCACTTCCTGTATTCCTGCACCAGTTTATCTTCAATCCCCTGCATCGAGGAGGACGACACGTCAGAGTCTGGAGGAGACAAGAAATAATCATCACAAGAAATACAACAAAAGTGTATTTATATTTCCACACACACACACCGACACACACCGAGAGACCCACACACACACACACACACACACACACACACACCACACACACACACACACACACACACACACACACACACACACACACACACACACACACACACACACACACACACACACACACACACACACACACACACACACACACACACACACACACACACACACACACACACACACACACACACACACACACACCTTCTTTGCTGTTCAGAGCCGCAGCGCTGGAGTCTCCGTTGATGATGTCCAGGAAGAAGTCAGCCGGGTTGTTGTGGGGCTCACAGGTGTACCCTGGGAAATGTAGTTCCAAACACAATCACATGTAGTTCACTTCCTCTCTTTCATGTTTTCGGTTACTTTGGATTTCTTTTAACCTGCCTAACTATGGGATTAGTTTTGTATCATAAAGATAAAGCAACACTTTCTCAGAATAAAGCAAAACTATGAGTTTAAAAGAAAAAAAAACTAAGTCAAGCACAGTGGCGGCCGGCCCATAGGGGCGCTAGGGGCGCCGCCCCACCTCTTCCCACATACAAAAAAAAAATTAAATAAAAAATATATATTTAAAAATATATATATATATATATATATATATTTTATATTTTTATTTTTAATGAACAAGGTAAATATCATACAATTGGTATCAGTAAAATGTATAATCTACAATAAAATCTCGTTTAAAATGGTGTTTACGATGTCTAAAGTTACTGATAAGTCACATGTTTCCTGCCTGGCCTTGCCCGTGGCATTAGTTTATCATTACCGGGCGGAGCCCCCGAGCCAAACGGCAGCAACCAGCACGTTGCAAAAGTCTCAATAGTAAACTGTGCCGCCGAAAACATAATTTCAGCCAATCAGCTCCGTCAAATATTTTGGTCACGAGGGCGCTCACGTTGGCGCCCACGTTGGCGCCCACGTTGCTTACGTGCGTTGACGTGAGTTGTTTTTTAGACTCGTGAGTGACCAAGGTGACGCAGTATTTGGATGAGAATGGTGTGCAGGTGGAGTCGACGGACCTCGGTCCTCACCCAATTCCGTGCAAGAGCTACTCTCCAATCCTTTCGAAAGGAGAAGTTTGGGAGATAAATTGATACTTAAAGACCTTGGACCGGACCAACCCGATTTGTATATATCACAGCAAGCTCGTGAAAAAGACAAAACGTATCAACGAGGCTTCACACGTAGCTGGTACACCAGAAAGGCATGGCTAGCTGGATGCAAACAGGTAAATGCTATCTTTTGTTTCCCATGCTTGCTCTTCAAACAGCCGGGGACAGATACGATCTGTTCAGAAACTAGACAAAAGTTAAACAAGTACAAACCACAGACTGTATGTGTCATGGAGAATACAGTCACTGGTTTATTTATGTCTGTAGGCCGTAGTTGTGAGTGGACGGTCGGGGCATATATAACGTTAGCTTAGCCAAGCTCCATTCAGAAAACAAGCATTCTAAAAGGTTTTTCGCCTGCCGTCTGTCTGCAGACTTGTCAAAGCATTAATTCATGGTTTTTACTAACCGGTATCAGTATGTTGTTACGTCGGCATCATTTAGAAACGTGTATTACAATTTAATCACGATAAAATATGTTCATTTTGTTGTAGTTGTAGCTCCCGAGCGCGTCTTGTTTGAATGATGCGAGTAAACACAGCTGGCAGCCGCGGTGAAACTCGAGCGACTAGAGCGATTCGATAGGAGCGTTTAGAGCGAAGCGAATATTCGCATCGCGTCCGGTCTGAACGCAGCATTAAAGCGAGCTCCGCGCTGCACTGGAAACGCGCCATTACATCACCAGAAGTCCTAATTTAAGGGGTCATTTCTCCCCAAAAAATTACTCACTATATCAACAGCCCCACCAAAAATATTTTCCACCAGCCGCCACTGGTCAAGCAAAATAAAATAAATTTCAAAAATAAAACTATAAGTTGCAAACAAATCATTTGTGTAATCATGTAAATTATAAGTATGTTTTCTTTGTTTTAACATAGGTTTTTGTTTGTTTGTTTCTCACTTCCTCTGAGGGGACAGCGCGGAGGGGGGGCATGAAGAAAGACCTGCACCAGTTTTCATCCACGCTGGCGTTACTGTTATCACTGGCTCAGTGTCATTTCATTTGACCTAATGTCTTTACATGTACATTTAATAGATTTTATTATTATCCACCTTTTTGTTGTATGTCCTTTTATTTAAAACATTCTTTGAGACTTCATCTTCTGGTTCAAATTTCAATAAATGTAATTTGTATAATCACTCTTTTGTCTTTATTCTACATGAAAATGTTAGAGATTCCATTCAAATCTGTTGATTATTCATATCTTCCTCAGGCTAGGAAAAGTATGTCGAATTTTTAATGCTAAATGTATATCATTTTCTCACAGGATATAGAATGAGACAACACCGGTTGTATCCATTGTGTATGAATGCTTCAGCTCTTCAGACCAACATAGTAAGATGTAAGCATGTTCCTAATTGGCTGTCACTCAAAAGCTGAGTAGCCAATGGGGACACACCCCTGAAAGTCCCGCCCACCTGGGAGGTTTGTGTCAAAATCTCAAACAAAAAATGAGGGAGCGCAAACGAGAAGAGCTGCAGCGAGAGCAAAAGTCTGATCATTGAGAAAGAAGAAACAAGAACTGCAAACAGAAACCTGTTAAAACAAAGAAAAAATACTTATAGTTTACATGATTACACAAATGATTAGTTTGCAACTTATAGTTTTATTTTTGAAGATTATTTTATTTTGCTTGACTCCGTTTTTTTTTCTTTTAAACTCATAGTTTTGCTTTATTCTGAAAAAGTGTTGCTTTATCTGTATGATACAAAACTAATCCCATACCTACCGATTTCAGAGAAGTAGTCCAGAGCGGTCTG